>OU611753.1:547500-650000 GCA_914767535.2 Dunaliella primolecta
TCCAAACTGAAATTTAACAGAACAGGTACTGGTTAAGCTCGTATCTCCAGCCGTCAGCTTGCCTCTCACTTCTTCCCCTCATTGCATGGCATATTCCACATTCCGCACGTTGATGTCTTTATCAGGTCAAGCACATTTCCACTTATGGCGGGTGCGTTGCTCCATGGGCTTCCTTGTTGCTAAGGGGGAGACTTTAAAAAAGGGACATCAAACAGGTAGTCTGGTACCACAGGCATTGCAGAAAACACAATCTTTCTCACTCCCTGCCCCCCCTCCCCCACCAAGGCACCCTTGCACGCGTGCAAGTGTGGCTTTTGATGGTGCACAACCACCTCGGGAGATTGCATTATGGCATCGATGGTTGCACATTAAACTTGGAAAAAATCGCAGCATGGCAATGATGATTGCACATTTGTCTTGAACAACTTCCAGGACATTTGTGCAATTCTGCTTGACCACCCCTACATACAAGCACCTGTACTGAAAAATTGAAAAGCATTATTTTCCACTATGACTACAACACATGAAATGTGATGTTACGCCACCTGCACTTACATGGCATAGTTCCAAACTAGCTGTGGCTGGAGCGCTGCGCATGCGGTGCACCAACTCCAACGTCAGATCATCCATAATTGTTGTGAAGTTATGTGCCTGCAGTTCAGCAGAGCGAGGGCCACTGAAAACATAGCCCTGTGTTTAAGAACAGGGAAAAGCCTCATGCAGCCTATGCAACATGGGCCAACCCATGTAAGTGGACCAATTGGACCTTGTTAGATAGGTGGCAGGGTTTTGATCAACAAAAATACCACTCCAAGCGCCTCATCCACGCAACAAAACAACGGAGGATATCTGCTTCATTTTTTTTATAATATGCCAGTGCTCGACCAATGCTTGCGTCGGCCGCTCTTGCACCAGGTCCACAACCAGCACATGTACAGCCGTCTTCGCAAACCATTTGTTGTACAGCCGATGGCTGCAATGGCTGCACTTGCAACAGAAAACTGATCAGCAGGCAGTGGCTGCGCTTGCAATGGAGCTACTCACCAGCAGGCATCAGCTGCACCGGAACAACCGGATCAACAGGCAGCTGGATGCATGCAGGTTGGTGGGTGGATGGGCCAATGAAGAGCGATTACACGACATATGTGGTTCCTTGCAGCATTTGTTCTGACACCGAGCACCAAAGACAATCAGAGCCCTGCACAAATCTAGCTGCACACAAAAGGGGGCACCAAGAGCGAGTTCCTGCATAGGGGCTTAGGCTGCTGAGATCCATCGCTATCCATGGGTACAAGGGTCACAAGGGAAAAATGCCTCAGTCAAGACGTTTGACTGCTAGCCTGTTCATAAAGACACATGAGATCATGAAGGAAAAAAGGAAGTGTGTTGTCGTCCATGGGTTCTACCACTACGCAGGGCTGGGTTTGAGGACAAATTCAAGAACACATTTTTTTCAGTTCACAAAATAAGCACATCAAGGTTTATGTACTTAAATCCAATTGAAGTGAATACTCACGGGTGCTGCTGAAGGCGCAAGGCTGGGTGGCGGCGGTGGCGGCCATTGCCACGTGCCAGGCGGACACACGCTATTCAGCAAATCAATCTCTTCTTGGCAGCCCAGCTTGCTGCTTGCCCCAAAGCCCGCTCCACTCGCCCTGTCACACGGTTGGTTTTGGCGGATTCATTGTAATTGTATGTACAGACTATGTACAGACTATGGTATATGTACAGACTATGGTATATGTACAGACTTTCTAGCACCGGATACACACCAAATATGGAGTGCACATACGGCTGTAGCCAATCCTTTAAATGAGTGCAGGTGTCAAGTATTGACAAACTGAGAGTGTGCATGCTCGTATGCACATGCCTTTCTTTTGTCCCAACAGTCCCATTCACTCCTCGCCTCCAAGCGATCAGACATCAGATGCAAGTCAATTGCACGTTGGTGATTCCTCTTAGATGATTGCACACAGCAGCCGACCCTGCAGATGCCCCAGATTCAGCGACAATACTCCCTTATGCAAACCTTAAAAATTACACTTGAATCCGAGACTTGACCTTGCAGGCCTCCACTTTTCCATGCGTCTGCCCACATTTGGCAACACCAGCAATCGGCACTGGCAGTAATGCAGCCCAGCAACCGTAAGGAAAGGCACGGCAATAATGCAGCCCAGCAGTGCCCTATAATGCAGCCTATGTCGCAGCCCAGCAATGCAGCCCAGCATTCGAAACTCTTGACCACACAAGCAAGAATACACAGTCAAAACGTTCCCCGTTCCCTGCCTGACAATTTCTCGATGCTCTCCCACCATGGAATTCAATCACATGCAGTGGTGCCATACAGCACGGAAGTTCCCAACCCTTGCACGCTGGGACTCCTCACTGGTCCAATCTTTTGAGTCTTGCTACTTGCTTGCTTATGCAGAGAAATTCAGACACATGCAACGATGCTGCACAGCACACGCCACCTCCCTTCTGACATAAAAAAGGAGTCACAGATACAAGTCACGGAGTTTTTCAGCTGCCTTATTCAAGAAATAGACAAGAAAGCCTACGCCAGCCACAACGCCGCATGCACAAAGGAAACATTCCCTTACTGACAAAAAAGCTAGCAGGGGTTAACAAAAGGGTCCCCAAGTCTAAACTATCGATTTCTATGAGATTTTCATTTTTCCAGGGTTGGGTCATATGCGGTTTTGGGAGGAGCCGTACGCGTTAAAACGTGTTAAATACGCGTGCTAACCTACAATACGTAATTTAAGAGGGCCATTTTGGGGCGGGGGGTCTTGGGGGTTCCCAGGCGCCCAGACCATGGCACCACATGCCTTTTGGGACCTGTATGGTGTGCAGTACCCTGAGCTCCAGCACATTGCAGCGAATTCCTCAGCCTGTCAGCAACAGCATCTGGTTGCGAGCAGAACTGGAGCAGCTTTGGCACACGTGGCAGCTTTGGCTACGTGCACAAAGACAGCTGGAAACGACTGACCACCAACAATGCCACAGAATTGATGTGGCTGTACCGCAACCTGCGCCTGCTCAAGCGCACCCAGGACCTGCGGCAGCTGGGGAAGGTTCAGCCTTGGATGGAGGAGGAGGAGGAGGAGGAGGAGGAGGAGGAGGAGGAGGAGGAGGAGGAGGAGGTGGGGCAGGAGGGTTCCAGCAGCAAGGGGGATGAGTGGTTCACAGGCGATGAGGATGATGCAGAGTAGAAGCTGGGGCACAGCGTGCTGTAATTGTTCCTTTCAAGGAAGCATTGAAATTTGAAACGATGTTTTCAGGGCAGGCCCGCGAAGCACCGCCTGCAGACGTATTTTTCCGTTTTAAGCATACGCGTTTAAAACGCGATTCCTTAAAATACGTCTGAAAACGCGATTTCGCGTATGACCTAACCCTGCAATTTTTTCCGTACTTGACTGTTTACAACAATGCAGATGTCCATGGAAATGCGTTTGTACAAGGTATGATAAATGTTAATTAATCTTTGAAAATTGAACAAGAGAATGAGCCCCAAGGTGATGTGACTTTATACAATATAAAATTGTATAATTCTAATTGAATAAGTATCGTAATCCTAAGACCAGTGTTGTTCCGTGCGACGGTCTGAGATGAAAAATGCGATAAATTGCGTGAGAAGTTTGAGTTCTTCAAACTGTTCAATCGCACGTTTGGTCGAGGAGAGGGTGGCCGGGAAAGGGGTCAGCAGTGCCTGTACAGGCTTGCCCCAGCCTTCCCTCTTCTTGGACTTTCTATTTTAAGCGTTTTTAATGAAGATGAGAAGTCCTCATGAGTTGATGTGCCAGATCGGTGGCCTTCACGTGACCTTTCAGTGGCCTTCAGTGGACTTTGCAGGCTGCATTTTGCAGAGGGGGGTAAAAGTTCCACGAACGGCACTTTTAAAATGCAATAAAATGCGTGTAAAGTTCGAGTTCGATAAAGTGCGAGGTTCGTCGCACGGAACAACACTGTCTAAAACACAGCTAGCCTAGAAGGAAGCCAGAAACAGAGGTAATGGGGATCTGGAGCCTCATTGAAAGGATAAGACCAGGATTGTGCCACTACAGTTAACGGCTCGATGTACGATTCAGATAGTGCGGACTGTTTAGACGGTCAATAATCTTTTAATACGCTTTGTGGTGGCACAACTCTGGATCAGACACATGCGGCAACCCTGGACCCTGGATCAGACACATGCAGCAACACTGGTTCAGACATATGCAGCAACACTGGATCAGACACATGCAGCAACCCTGGGCCCTGGATCAGACACATGCAGCAACCCTGGACCCTGGATCAAACACAGGCAACAACCTCGGACCCTGGATCAGACACATACAGCAGCCCTGGACCCTGGATCAGATACATACAGCAACGCTGCACAGCTCCTACAGGACCCCAGATGCACCGGAGAAGACGGCCACTTACAGTCCCATGAGTTTGTTTTGATTCCAAAATCTTCTTTTCAGCGGCCATCCTGGACGAGGACAAGGCTGCATGGGACAGCTGAAAATCCCAGCCTGCGCAGCCACTGCTTAGGCTGCGGTCACAAACAATTTTTTTTTCGACTTTTTTTCCGACGGAAAGTAAAAAAAATTTGCGGTCACACACAATTTTTTTCGGGTAACTGAAAAAAATTGTCAACCTCGGCGGAAAAAAATTTCAAGCGTCCACACAGGATTTTTTCCAGATTTTTTTCAGTGCTCAGCCTCCCTGGGAGCGCACCTTCCAGGCCGTATTTTGCAGGCCCTTACATAAGGACCATAAGTGCTGCCCTTCTCCTTGTATGGCTGGCAGCCATCATGCCACAGCTAGCAACTGAGCAGTCAGACTTCTCAACTTGGGCCCTGAAAGCTCTGATTCCAGCCGTCACCCTGGTTCTGGATGGTAGTAACCACACAGCGCAGCTTGCAGCCTGCCTTGCCATGGTCCAAGCAGGGCACATGGGAGGTGGCAAGAAAGCAAGGGGCTTCTGGAGTATAAGGGAGGTGAGAATTTGTTTCATAATCATGCAAGCGCGCTTCCTCCTTGTGAGTGCCCCCTCAATTCTGAATTGAAGGGGCACTCATGCATGGGGCATGCATGGGACCCAATCCTTCTTCTCCTCCCTTCCGTCCTTCACACTCTACTCCTCCTGCCCTGCCCTGGAAATACAATCCTTCTTTTGGAATCTGGGAGAAGCAAGTGCTCGGGGACTGGGCCAACATTGGAAGGACTCAGCCTGAATATGAGGCTGTCCAGTTCAAGCAAGCTTTCCGCATGAGCAAGCCGGCCTTTAAAACCCTGTGTGAAACACACTGTGCCACTCTTGCAAGCGTGACACACAAATGCAGAATGCAATCCCTGTTGAGAAGAGGCAGGAGATGTTTTTGGATTAGGCTGGTTCAAGTGCTCACTATCAGATGCTTACGTGGACTTATGATATTAGTAAGAGTGCAGTGTGTAACGTCATTCATTGAAGTTGTGTATGTACTATGCAAATAATTTGTGCCAAGCATGATGGTCTTTCCAGACAGACATGATCTCATGCACGTCATGCGAGCTTTCAGAGGATTGTGCAATTTGCCTTTTGTGCCGGTGCAATAGACGGAACGTTCATGAGGATTGAGAAACCATACCATTGGGGTGATGTCTATTACTACTTCATGGAGCACATGGCTATCATTTTTTTTGTATGTGTTGATGCTCATGGCAACTCCACATTTGTTAGTGCTGGAGGGGTAGGTCAAGTTGGTGATGCACACACATGAAATTGTAGTGCTCTGCTTGCAAAGGTAGATTATGGTTCTTGGCTTGCCTTGCCGCCAAATGCTCGCATGGAGGAAATGACAATAGATGGAACTGTTTTCAAGCCCTACATCTGTGCTGATTCAGCGTTTGCCTTAACCCCCAATCCCACAAAGTAGCAATTTAATCTTAAGTATGCTCTAATTCGGAGGAGGCGTGTGGTTGAATGTTCATTTGGCAGGCTCAAAATGCGGTTGCCAATCCTAAAAAATAGCAGGCTTTTTAACCCCACCTTTGCGGCAAACGTTGCAACAGTTCTACGTGTACTTCAAAATTTTATTGAGAATACTGGGGACACCTAACAACCCTCTGTGCTAAATGTTGACAACTTTGTTGCCTCTCATGTCAATAGTGCGGCTGGGCTCATGCGAAGCGGGCCTGATGCTGTGGGTGCTTATCAAGTCAGGGGCAAGCTTGCATCATACATGGCTCGTGTGCTCGAGATTGACCCTGTAGCAGGCCCGCTGCCCACCATCACTGCCTCTGACATGTGCAAGTCCCTGCCAGGCCTATGCTCCACCTCACCTGACCTGGGCAACAATTGCTTGCTGGCCTGCTTTGGCCCCTTCCCCCTCACATGGTCCCCTTTCTTGCCTTAGGGGGGCATAATTGGATTCTCAGAAATGAAATATTGAAATGTAGACAGAATTGGAGATTTTTGGGTTTTTTAGGGTTTGCATGCAAGGGGCACTCCCAGGGGGAACTCCCAAACGGTTCCTGAAAAGTGACCCCAACCGAAAAAAATTTCCCAAACACGGTCACTAGTGACTTCTGGCTTGGACGGAAACAAATTTTGGGTGGGCGAAAAAATTTTCGGTTTTTGTGTGTGACCGCAATTGTTTTCGCCCAAACTGGAAATTTTTTTCAAAATCGACGGTTTCAAAAAGAGTCGAAATCGACGATTTCAAAAAAAGTTGAAACAATTGTGTGTGACCGCCACCTTACTAAGTATTAAGTAAGGCAATATTGACAACCAGGACTGCCAGTGCTCCGCCTAGAGAACTGATCTGTTTATCCAATTCCACATAACATTCATAGGCTATGGCCCAAAGCCTGTGCCACCACAACCCGCATAAAGATGTTTGAGGGCCTCCAATCAATGCAACGACGACCCAAGCTGCCCGTGCCTCACCTCAGAGACCGGGCTGTTTATGTCATGCACGGCTACAGTCAGCGCAGCTAGTGCTTCTGGCAGAATGGGAAAGTGGTCCCATTCAATGCCTACTAAAGGTGTGCTGTGGTGTCCCACCTCAGAGACCGGGCTGCTTGTGTCATGCACGGCTACAGTCAGCGCAGCTAGTGCTTCTGGCAGAATGGGAAAGTGGTCCCATTCAATGCCTACTAAGTCAGAGGTGTGCTGTGGTGTCCCAGTTCAGAGACCGGGCTGCTCGTGTCATGCACGGCTACAGTCAGCGCAGCTAGTGCTTCCCGCAGAATGGGAAAGTGGTCCCATTCAAGCCTACTAAGTCAGAGGTGTGCTGTGGTGTCCCACCTCAGAGACTGGGCTGCCTGCGACAGCAGAGGCAAAGACCCCCGACCTCCTGCGCAGGCGCTGCTCACCTGACACTGAGCAAGGGTTTCCAAGCAAAGCCCATGTGATCAGAGAAGCTTGTGCCTCAAATCCATGACCGGGCCGCTTGCGACAGCTTATGCACAGCCGCAGCCTCTTGCGCAGCCACTGCTTACAACCAAATGGGTAAGGGTACTGATGCAAAGCCTGCATGACCAGAGTTGCTAATGCCTCACCTCAAAGACTGGGCCGCTTGTGAAATATTTTGCATAGCCGCAGCCTGTAAGGTCACTGCTTGCGTCAGAATGGCGGCGTGGCCGTCATCTTGGAAGGCCAGCAGGTTGGCCACCGTGGTGTCCACCTTTGCTGCGGAGCCCAGAGACCACAGCAATGTGCAAAGCTCCTGGGAGGGGCAAGCAAGAACAACCCTGGTGGGGACAGAGTTCATAATCAAAGAAAAACTGTGGTGCACAGCTCCTGAAGGCAGGCAGCATCAAAAGCCACAGCATGGTGCATAGCTCCTGGAAGCGGTCAGCGAGAATGACCCTGTGGTGCGCAGCTCATGGAAGTACTGCTCATTCTCAGTAAGAACGACTATGGCGCACAGCTCCTGGATGCGGTCAGCAAGAATGACCCTATGGTGCGCGGCTCATGGAAGTACTGCTCATCCTTGGTAAGAACGACTGTGGTGCACAGCTCCTGGGAATTGACGATGAGAACAACCAGAGCATGGTGCAAAGCACACGAGAGGGGCAAGCAAGCACAATCACAGCATGATTCACAGCTCCTTAAAATGGTCGGCAAAGCGGGCAACTCTTAAATGTGCTTATGCAGGTAATAAAGCAAAACATTTCTGTGGCTTGGCTGCAGAGTGAGATGCGAAAGCGAGGCGCGCATTTTGCACCTGAGAGCAGGCATACCTAAAAGGATGAAAGACAACGCGGTTTACAACTGGCTGCGCACAAGAAGAAAAGGGAGTAGGCAATGAGCCAAAGGAGATGCATGATAAATAGGCCGCGATCCAAACCGGCTGCGCACATGAAGGAAAGGGAGCAGGCAGTGAGCCAAAGGAGACGTATGATACATGGCCAGCGTAAGGCCAAAGGAGACAAAGGAGACCAAAAGGACCAAGGACCAAGGACCAAGACCAAGGAGGCCAAAGGAGACGCATGATACATATGGCCAGTGCAAGGCAGCTGTGCACGCTTTGTGGCCCTCGGCCAAAGAGAGAAAGACAGCAAAGCAAGGAGAACGGGAAGTGTAGAGCCACAGCCATCTCATGATGAAGCATTGCCTATCTGATGCCCTGGAAAGCCACAGCCATCTCATGATGAAGCATTGCCTATCTGATGCCCTGGAAAGCCACAGCCATCTCATGATGAAGCATTGCCTATCTGATGCCCTGGAAAGCCACAGCCATCTCATGATGAAGCATTGCCTATCTGATGCCCTGGAAAGCCACAGCCATCTCATGATGAAGCATTGCCTATCTGATGCCATGGAAAGCCACAGCCATCTCATGATGAAGCATTGCCTATCTGATGCCCTGGAAAGCCACAGCCATCTCATGATGAAGCATTGCTTATCTGATGCCCTGGAAAGCCACAGCCATCTCATGATGAAGCATTGCCTATCTGATGCCCTGGAAAGCCACAGCCATCTCATGATGAAGCATTGCCTATCTGATGCCCTGGAAAGCCACAGCCATCTCATGATGAAGCATTGCCTATCTGATGCCCTGGAAAGCCACAGCCATCTCATGATGAAGCACTGCCTATCTGATGCCCTTCATAAAGCTGTGACTGATGTGAGCACACCCTGCCCAAACGCAAGGTTGCCCAAACCCAGAAACCACACACGCGTCTTCTGCTATTCTCCATGTACCTCAGCATTCAGCTCTGAGTGGCGCGTGTGGGACACGGCTAGAAGGTGTAGCATCTCAGGCCATTGGCTTGACCCTCTGAGATCACACACACATACACACACACACCTTTGCGCTCAGCTTCGTACGGCGCGTGTGGGACACGGCTAGAAGGTGTAGCATCTCAGGCCATTGGCTTGACCCTCTGAGATCACACACACACACACCTTTGCGCTCAGCTCCGTACGGCGCGTGTGGGACACGGCTAGAAGGTGTAGCATCTCAGGCCATTGGCTTGACCCTCTGAGATCACACACACACACACACACAGACACACACACAAACCTTTGCGCTCAGCTCCGTACGGCGCGTGTGGAACGCGGCTAGAAGGTGCAGAATCTCCAGGCCCAAGACTTGCCCCCCCTGAGACATAACAGGTTCACGCGCATCTGGCAGCACCCCTTGCTGCAACAACTTCTCTCTTGCATTGGCTGTGATGCTTTTGCGCTTCCAGGCATCAAAATTGAAGAGGTTCAGGAGGGCCACGGAGCGCATGAGCAGCGCCAGAGAGTACGCGTCATATCCAGGCAGCTGGGCCATGGCCACAGGCAGCAGCATCGCAGCGAGCTTCCTGCGAGTTTGATCACCGCAACAAAATTAAGAGTTGCAGCAGTGCAATTGATAGAATGGGCCATAAACAACAGAGACATGGCCACAGGCAGCAGCATAGCAGCAAGCCTCCTTCCAAATTGAGCACAGCAACCATGGTTGGGCAAAAGTGTGTGTATGTATGTGCGTGCGTGTGTGTGCGTGTGTATGCGTGTGTGCGTGCGTGTGTGCGTGCGTGCGTGCGTGCGTGTGTGTGTGTGTGTGTGTGTGTGTGTGTGTGTGTGTGTGTGTGTGTGTGTGTGTGTGTGTGTGTGTGTGTGCAGTGCTGCAGCAGAGGAATTATACCCACAGGCGGCGGAGCATGACTAAGGACAGCAGCACCGCACCATGGAGCAGATCCAATACCTTGAAAGTTTGGAGGCAAGTTTGTGCCGCCAACATTGCATCATCCGCTATTTCCGCTCTTTTTTGGGCACAAAACAGCCAGGAAGGATGTTTCCTTTGCAGGCGCTTGTGGCGTAATAAGAAGCAGCCAAATTGCATTTTAACCCTATTGTTTTCTGGAGGGCACGTTTCTCAATGCCAGTGCCATGCGCAAGCAAACTAAGGGTGCACGTGCACGCATACGCGCACACACATACAACTCACACAACCTTGAACACACAAATATGATGCATAGTACAGGCCAACTTCACACCTCGTGGTGACTACCCACCTGCGCTCTCCAAATTCGATCCAAGTATGTGGCGCAACAGCCAGAGTTTCTAGTGGCCATACCTGAGTGCATTGATGATTACAATGTAGGGCATTTAAACGCCAGTGTCAAACAGAAACATTTCACGAATGTCTCTGCTGGCATGTGAGCTATTGCATTTGTGTTTTCTCACGCATTTTTGTTGCTTGGCTGGCTGGCTTCATGTCAGCTCAGCCAAGCTATGTGTGAGAATGAGGAGTTAATGCCCCGCTGCAAACTGAGTATGCAGAGTTGCTTAGATAGGTATAGACAAGGGTCCTGCATACTCAGAGTCATCTGGTTGCAGTGGGGCATCAACTCAAACCTACTTGCCTGACCTGACTCCATGGCCATAGAAAGCACAGAGCATCTACAACAGAGTGCGCTCAGCTCTCAATTTCCAAGGAATGCAAGCAGGGAATATCTCCCCTCCCCTCCCCTCCCCTCCCCTCCCCTCCCTAGGGAGTGTCAGAAACAAAATGGAAAAAGATGTGTGGGCGTTGGATGCCTGCGGCCATCAGCAAAGGTCTTTTGAGGCAGTAGCCAATGACCAAACCTTGCTGAGTTTCTGCTTTGCAAGTAACACAGTTGATCAGCACATTCCGCTTCTTCCAAGCAATTGATGGGCGCCGTGCACTCTTGTCCAGCAAACAGCCTTTGTCTGGCCCACAACACTCCCAAGCTGTACAAGAACATACCCCACAAGCAAGAGTTGGATGCAAAAGCTACCAGCCAAGGCCGAGCCTGCACAATCCTAAAAAAAAGGGTCCCACTCCAAAGGATCTGCAAGGTGCCTGGTTGCACACATGTATCAGTCTCGACAGCCTGACACAGAAAACAAAGGTAGGCTCTTTGAAAGAGTTGCCAAAGCCTGGCTGCACGCATGTAGCAGCCTGATACCAAAAGCACAAGCACAGCTTCCCAAAAGAGGTGGCAAAGCCTGGTAGCCCACATGCTGACTTCCGTCTACTGAGCCCACACAGGAAAGCTCAGGGGCAGCTCTTCACACGAGTTGCATGGCATCCCGCTGCCCGTGCGGTCCTGCACAGGAAAGCTCAGGGGCAGCTCTTCACACGAGTTGCATGGCATCCCGCTGCCCGTGCGGTCCTGCACCGCAAACTGGGGAAATCTTGTTACTCGGTTGGCACCCTTAAACACATATCCTTTTTCAAAGGATACTCACCTATCTGTACGCCTTTGCAGCAGATGCGCTAGAACCTTGGAATATGCCAACAAGAGGTCACCATGTGGTCCCGGTTACAGTTGAAACAAGTTGCCGAGACCCTACATTGACACCTCCTACCTCACCAACAGGAAGCTAACAACAGCAAAACATCTCTGGCTGCCACACAAGCCATCAATGCTCCGCTACCCTGCAGCAAAAAAGAAGCAAACAACAAAGCCACCACTGCTGTCAGCACCAACATTTCCTACCCAACCAGCAAGCCTATAACTCTCACACCAAACTCCTTTTCTGGTCCACTACGCTCCCGCGCTGCTGCATTGCTTCACTTGTTCTCATATTGCTGCATCTTTTCATGCTTGCTCTGATGCTGCATCATCTGTTAAAATGCTCACTCTGATGCTGCCGCCCATCGCCCCTGTCACGACCCATGAATGCCTCCAGCACAACAGCATCCCTGTTGCTGAAACAGAGTGTCATTCTTCCAAAGCCAACAGCAAAGATGAGATCAACCCTGATCTCATGTTGTTGTGTCTGCTCATGCTGCTGCCATCCACCTGGATCGTCACTATCCATCTAGGCACCCTGCACAGCCAACATCCTGTGGGTGCCCAAACACCTGTCTCCTTTGAAATGCATTGGGATACTGCCGCATTCCCCTGTGTTGCAGCCACCTCTGACAACATTGCATCCCTGCCCCCTCCCCCTTCTACATCAAACTGGCTCTTCATTTGTGCGCACCTTCTGCTCACAGCTTGTGCTTTTTGGCTTGCTCGGCATGCCCTGGAAAATATATACTGGCCCTTCCTAAAGTATGTGGTCAAGTTTGAAGTGAACAGTGTTTCTTCTTTCCCTCAAGCTGGCCTTGACCCCATGGACGACCTGATCAGCTTGCTGCATGACTCACATGCATGCGGCCAAGTTTGAACTACGCAGAGTTTTTTTCCTTCTTCCAATGTGGCCTTGCCACCATCACCAACCGGGATTGCACTCCCTGAGTAGCTTGCTGCATGACTCACATGCATGCAACCATCTAAGCTGTCGCTTTTCCTTTCTTTCAATCGGGCAATGCCCAAGATCGACCTGGTTCGCGCTCCCTGAGCAGCTTGCTGCATGACCCACCCGGCTCATTGCTAGAGACGATATGTTTAGAACAAGGATGAAACAGTCCAGGACTGACTGCACAACTCGTTGGTTGTGACAGAAACTAGCACTGACAGACCGTGACTATATTGGCATCGACTGTGACTAAAGCCAGGATTGACTTTTGAGATGTTAGCATCGACTGCAACTGATAAGCGTTGATGTACCAGGCTTGTGCGCTGCCCAGCCAAGCTGTGTGACTCACCTGGCTTACGCGCTGCCCATGTAAGCTTGCTGCCGATGCCACCGCCCGCATCACTTCCCTGAACAGATCTCCTACTCCAACCGCGCCAGTTCTTCCATCGGCCGGTCTGCTGCTTCCACGGCTATCACTGCTTCTAAAGGCCTTACAGAGTGTCCTTGCAAGATGGCTGAGGTGGAAAAAACCCCTGGGGTTGTTGTCGCAGTGTGTGTGGACGCGCGCAAAGTTGTCCTGCGCATTCCCCATGACAGTGCGCGTGCAGAGTACGTGGATATGGGTATGTCATACAGCACAAAGATAAAAGGATGCTCTGGCTGAGAAAGAAAGGAAAATGAGGGAAATGAAGCTGAGCGAAGTGAGAAATGGTGTAGACATTCTTTAATCAAGGTGTTTAAACGTTTTGAACCAAGGTGTCAAAAAGTCTTGAATCAAGGGGGGCGCTAAAAGCAAGCCACATGTTCGCATGTGACCTGCATAGTAGCAAGGTGTACGCTTGCTGAAAATGGGGGTGGGGGGTGCATTTGTGTGCTGCCCACACCATTGATTGAAAAGCAGTTCTGCTCAAATGCACTGCATTCAAAATGAGGAATCAAGGGAATTTGAGCCTGGAAAAGCCACAAAGGGAAGGTCTGCAAGGGGGCCCCACATGGGACTTGAAATTTGTAAGGAGCGCCATGCCTCCTACACACACAAAACTGTCTAAACATGCCATTTGTGGACAAGTGGTCGCTCATTGGCATAAGCACACGTGCAACGCAAGCTTGCTTGCTCCCTTGTACAGGTACATTTGCTACACAAGCGCGCATGCTCCTTGGTACAGGCACATTCCCTACACAAGTATGCATGCTCCTTGGCACAAATGCATGTGGTACACAAGCGTGCAAAATCCCATTCACACCCACCGACAAACACACCTACCTGCACACCCACACGCGCCCACACCCACTCTCACACTCCCTCACACACACACACACACACACACACACACACACACACACACACACACACACACACACACACACACACACACACACACACGCACGCACGCACGCACGCACGCGCGCGCGCGTACCCCAACCCCCTACTATCACACACCCGTACCCAACCCCCTACAACCACACACCCGCACCCACACCCACACCCACACCTACGCACAAACATACATATACCCACACCCACACAAACACACACCTCAGCTAGGCTGTTCAAAATTGCCTCCATCAAGGCAGCCATCTGTTGCCTACTAGGGCCCTGCACATTTGAAACGATGTGCAGAAGGTGCTGCGCCTGCACACAGAAAGCAGGCACACAGCGACCATGTTGCAGGCAGGCACAAACGGAGTAACCACGCTGCACGCAGGTACAGAGCGACCCCTTTGCCTGCACACAGAGAGCAGGCACACAGCGACCATGTTGCAGTGAGGCGCTCAATGACCATGATGCAGGCAGGCACACAATAAAAGGTGCTGTGAGCAAGCAATCGTTTACGGTATCACACTCAAGGCACGCAAGGAAGAGGAGGAGGACCAAGCAAAGTGAAGGGGAGGAAAAAGACATTCTGCAAAAGGCATAAACAGGAAAACCCGGAGGAAACTTAATCGGATGGCACAAAAGGCATACAAAGAGAGGGGGAGGAAGACCACAATGAGAGGATTTTGAGCCCCTACTCATGGAAGGCAAGCAAGAAATGGGGTGGAGCCAGACCTGGAGGCCAGCTTCAGCACAGACGACAACCTTGAACTCAAACTGGGACGACACCATCGAATGTCCAGTCAAGGAGCTCAGCATGTTCCAGCCCTCCCCAAACAGATGCTCCAGGGGTGACCGACCTGGTGAGAGGAACTTTCTGTCTTTTTTGTGCCTTTCTCAAGAGTGCCTAAAACTGCCTGGCACAGGCGCCCCGCAACAGGTCTGACGACAAGATTGATAATCCCTTTTTTCACACATGTGAGCAAGGGCACGCAGGACAGAGCAGCAGCAGAGGAAAGCACATGGATCAAAGGTTTCTCCACGTAAATCTTCCACCTATACATCCAACCCTCTGATGGTAAATCCAACTTCCTGGTCTCAAGTGCTTGGTCAAAAGCACAGAATTCCTCTCAGTTGAGATCCAGTGCAGTGTGGGGAAGATACAAGTTAGAGATGGGCACACATGTGCTTGCTGCAATCATACTTGCATGAACAGTGACGAAGTTCGACCAAAATGCTTACCCAATGCATGGACACACCCATGCACACAACACACACACTCTCGTTTCATTGCTTGCAATGCTGTGCCACGTTTGTGGATCGCGCTCTGTTGGCCGATGCAGCATATGCGACTGGACCTTCACTGTGTGCAAGGACAACATAACACGCAGTAATACTGAAGCTGCATGGCGTCGTCTCCATGTCCTTCGCCTCCACAACCCCTCTTCGCCCACACCTATTGACCCTCTTTGCCCGTGCCAACCCTCCTTGCCCTCATCAACGCTCTTTTTGCCCCCATCAACCGTCTTCTGTGCTGTGGTATCCTCCATTCCCGCATTCCTGGCACTCACCACATCCACGGTTATGCGTGAGGAGGTGTGAGCCATGTGCCAGGTCAGGGCTGACAGCGTATCCTCCAGCGCCTGCGCGGATACCATTCCCTTCCCATGCTTGGATCGCTTCTGCGATGCCAAGTGCACGCGCAGGGCCAGAGTAATGGACAGGAGGTGCTCCCGCTCCAAGGCCGGGATGCTCTTGTCCCTCAGCAGCTGTGTGCAAGGAAATGACGGCGAGGAAGTGATGGCAAGATGAAACGGCAAGGAAGTGCTCCTGCTCCAAGGTGGGATGCTTTTGTCTGCTTTTGCCCCTAAGCAGCTGTGTGCAAGGAAATGACGGCAAGGAAGTCATGGCAAGATGAAACGGCAAGGAAGTGCTCCCGCTTTGAGGGCGGGGTGCTCTAGTCCCTCTGCAGCTGTGTTCAAGGAAATGACGGCAAAGATGTGACGTGAAGACAGCAAGGAACACTCGCAAGAAACACTTCCTTTGGACCGGGATGCTCATGTCCCTCAGCAGCTGCGTGCAGGGCATGCGCCTTGAAACAGCAATCAGCCAGATGGAAATGAGGCCATGCAATGGATGGATCAGCCACATGGAAATGTGGCCATGCAATGGCGCCGCCATAAAACACTGGACGGACCAGCCCCTTGGGAACCAGGCCATGAAATGATGCCATGACAGGCCCCATTGATCAGCCATGGACGTGGAAATGAGCCAACAGCATAGGATGCTGCCATGTGTTGACCAGGTGGTGCAGCAAAGCAGCAGCAGCAGCAGCAGCAGCAGAGTTTGTGTCAGCCTATGTCAAAGTTGGAAAGATGCAGGGAAGAGTAGCATGACTGTTTGAACTACCGCATGGCTGAGGAGGCTGCAAGGGATGGGTCGCTCATGGTACAGGAGGGCATGTGCAATATCTGGCGACAATATGGTTGTGGCAGACGACTGATGGGCATACAGAGACAATGCATTTTGACTCAAGTCTACCAAGTGTCTACGTAGTGCACGTTCCAGAATAATGCTTGTGCTGCTGTGAAGATATGCAAGGTGTACTCAAAGAAATTGCTTTTTACTTCCCTACCAGCAAAGCGTGGCAAAGGAATGGGTATGGATACACAGTTGCACGAATAAACATGAGTAAGAACTCCCTGATAGCAGCTCCTGCCGAGGCTTGCGGCTGAATTCACAAGCACATACTGGTCTGCTGCTTGACTACAAAGTCAAGCGTGCCCTGCCGGTATCACGTGCCATCCTCCTTTCTTGTGAAGGCTAGAGGTCAGTCGGCTAGAGGTCAGTCGCTTGAACTGAAAGCCTCCTGCTTTTGCACCCTTGTAACCTTTTCAGCAGTGCCTTCTACCCTTACCGAGGCAATGTCTGCCAAATTGTCACATCCCCTGATGGCAGCCAACAGCTGCAGCCGCTTCTGCTCATGAGACTGTGGTGGCCCTGCAGACTGAAGAGGCTGCATCCGGAGGTGAAGAGCATCCTGCGCACAAATCTGACTCCTTGAGGCACTTTCAATCCCACTGCTGATGTACTGTGAGGGCTTTGGAAGGTCGTGAGTGTCTGCGTGGGCCTCGTCGTGCTGGGCTGTATGCCCCTCTTGCTGTTGCTGCTTATGCTGCTGCTGAAGCGCCGCTGGTACGCCTGACAGGCTCCGCAAAGGGGAAGCAAAGAGGGCAGTTGGTGCATGGAGGAGAAAGGAGGTGGATGTAGGGAATCCGTGTTGTGTGCTGTTCACTGCGGAACGCCAGTGGCTGCCCTCACCGCCTGCAGCTGCTGCCCACTCAGCACCCTGAATGAGAATGCAAGAAGAATATTTCCAATAACAGTAGTTGCAGGATATACCCAGCCATTAAGACGGAAGTGTTCATAAGTGGAGAAAAGAGCTCGTTGCATGCATGCACACTTGCCTTTGCGTGCAGGGATGCCTGTGCATGGGCCAGCCATGAAGCCCACAAAGAGGAGGCCTGTGGGGAGATAAAATGTAAAGAAAGCAGTACATTAGGCATGTCCTGTCAAGGTGGTCAGAAGATGGAGGGACAGAATGCCCTGAGCTGTTGCCTACCCTTCGGCTTGCAGCTTGCAGCATGTCTTAATGAAAAAATATTTTATGCATTTTAAAATGGCGAAGGCTTGCGTACGTTTTTACTTTCGACAAGAATTGAAAGTGAGATTGAAATCCTTTGCTGGTTGCAGTTGTAAGCTCTGAACCTGACTTCCTTTTTAAATCTGCACCATGAGCTCTGCTACAAGGATTTTGAAGGTAGTCAGACCTCTGGCTGGCAGCAGCTGGCACCAGGGATCAGCGCCTACAACTCCCTGGGGACCCATGATGGCCGCTGCAGCTGCCGCAGGATGCTTGATGACGGTTTGCCAAGCAGAGAACAACGACAATCAAGCGCACGCGCAGAGGAGCAGGCAGGCGGGGGTGTTGGCTCCTCATGACGCAGCTCCATCACTCGTGCTAGCATCCCTAGTTGCAGCAGCGCCCCAGGAATCTGCTCCAGACCTCGCTAAGCAACTATCGTCAAGGCCTGAGATTGTAGGTAGGTTGCGCGGTGACCTGTGCGCCCCACATGCACATGTGTGTGTGTGTGTGTGTGTGTGTGTGTGTGTGCGCGTGTGTGTGTGTGTGTGCATTCCTGTGCGCATGTCAAAGTACACGAGCACGAGCGATGTCGCGGAGCTACGCAGGTGTTTTCTAATATTTGAAGTGAGTGCAATGTCCACACAAGTATCCACAAGTAGGAGGTTTTGGACTGAGCACGGTGTTATGTTCCCTGCATGACTGCATGCATCCTTGCCCACGAGCTCACACGTTGCGCAATTGGGAACGCTTGGACAGCATGGGCGGCATGATTTACAGGCCCTGCAATCCGGGATTGCATACAGGGACACAAAGAATTACCTTGGAGCTTTTCCATGTAGGGTTTCGTCGTGCCTATGATCCAGGCAGCCGCCAGGTCTGATGGGTCTGCTGGGATGGCATGCCCCATCAATTGATCTTCTCATGGAATGTGCCCCATTGATCTCCCTGTGCAATGTGCATGCATCCACCAGACCTATAAAAACAGGTCAGCATCATGCATCGTGCGTTTTGTATGGAACTTCCATGTAAAAACAAGTCAACATGACAAATCAGGGTCCAAACAAAGGTGTTCCTCCGTGGCAACAGGCTCAAGTGATCACCAATTGACTGGTCAAGTTTGAGATTCTCAACATGCAAGATGCTCCACGCATCGAGGTCCATACCCAGCACTGCTGGCAGTGTTCGGTGAAGCGGGGATCACCTTGTGGCATGTAACATTTGGTTGAGCTTACATGGGGTTTGGCGCCCGGCCAGGTGGTTTGACTGCTCAGCTCGCTGGTCTCAGCCAGCACCCAAAAAAAGTCCATGCTCTCGGAAGCAAAGTAATTCATCTGGTTCAAGGCTTGCTCAATAAAATGACGAACGTCCTCACTGCTACCCTCAGAATGCTAAAAACCGGTATGTGACATTTGAGACGCTGGGGACGCATGGTGCTCCACGCGCCAAGGTCCATGCCCAGCACTGCTGGCATGTGGTAAGCTGATCAATCGATGAAGGGCTGAGAAAGGGAAGAGTTTAGGATAAGATAGGAAAGGAAAGGATAGGATAGGATAGGGTTACATAGCTGTACCTGCCTACAAGGGCAGCTCAGCTGAAGCAAGAAGGTGCCTGTAACCAAACCAAACCAAAGTTGTGTACATGTCATTTGAGGTTAGGGACATGGATGTGCACTTGCCTAGCATGCAGTCGTGCTAGCATTTCTATTGTTTGATTGATGGCCATGTGGCCTTGGCTTGCAGTTAATTGATTGGTCTGATCAAGCTTGCACCCATCTACTGCGGAAAGCCATCGACTTCCCTTTTGTTGCCATGTCCTTAAGTGGATAGTTTTAACTGGAGGCACACCTAGAGCCGATTCTGCATGTCTGCACCTCACCCCTTACTGTTATGAAAGCCTTGTTGGTTAAATGGCATGCATGCTTTCATATTGCGCTTGATCTACTGCTCAGAGCCACTGCCACTGCCACCATGGTTGGCCCTGTCCCTTCTTCTTTGTAGCGACACACACACACACACATACACGCACACAGGGCCCTGTATGCTGAGCCTTCCCCTGGGGCTCATGCTGGGAGCAGCAGCGCCCTTAGACGCCCGGACTACAGCTGCGCTGGCGCGTGCTTTGCCCTCAAATGTGGGCGGCCTTCAGCCTTGGGAGGTGTCTGGCTTGATGCGTGGAGCTGCTTTGCTGCTGGGGCCATCGCTGCAGGTGTGTATTGACGGTGGTTGAAAATTTCCCGGCAAGTTACAGGAGAGTATAAGCAGTACATATAGCCTCGTGCAGCACAGCTGCAGGCGGGTCCGCGGGTGCCTGACCACCAATATGTGCCAGAATGTGTCAAATGCCAGAATGCCAGCCAGAAATGCCAGGAATGCCAGCCTGGCCACCAATATATGCCAGAATGTGCCGCCAAAATATGCCAAAAAAATAGACCACCAGGTAAAATGAGCGGCGCCTTGTGCATGTTTGTAAGTGTTGCAGCCCTGGCCACCAAAAGAATGAGTGGTAATACGTGCATGTACGTATGTGTTGCAATTCTAGCCATCGCACATAGTGAAAGGATTGACGGATGCTTGGCAATCGTGTCTGATAGTAAGCACTGCTGTGTGATCATAGCGGCTTTGCAGCTAGGGCCATTGTAGGTGAGCTTTTGACCACTCATGGACATCGATGCATTTTTATGTGCATGGCTGGATTCCTGAGCACTTATGGGCAATGGTGCATTTTGATGTGCATGACTGCCTTGCAGCGTGCCCTGCTTTGGGGTGACTCATGGGCTAATTGGGGTGACTAATGGGTGGGGTTGTGCCTGTTGGTTGAGTGCTCATTGCTGTTCAGCGTTGGTGCACCACTGTCGAACAGTCGATGTTGGTCCATCAGTCAGTGTTGATGTGTCCGTTAGAATGTGGTGCAAAGTTGAGACATGGTCAGCTTTGGTGTTTACACCAGAAGATCTCGGCAATAAATTTTGTGGGGGCTGCCTTGCTTGCCCACACCCTTGCGACTGGTGCATCGTGGGAAGTGTACAGCAGCTGCACATTCATTGATCTATCCGCTTGATCTTCATGGTTCAATGCCGGTCATGGCAGAGGCGGTTCATGTTCATTGATCTGGCAGCTGTGTGTCCACTGATCAATGTCAGAATCCGTGGTGGGCACCTTGATCTCTGGTTTCGGAGGGCCGCAAAGCTTGCTCCTTAGCTCCATTCTTGTTCCGCTGCCAGTGAGCTTCATGCTGAAGAGCTTTGTAAACTTTGCTTCTGGGCATCGTGCTCATTTCTGCCCTGTGAGGCACAACAAACTTGCTGGCACCGGACACACTAGTGTGAAGACCATTCACAACTCTTACCACCAAGGGTTAGCAGTGGGGCGCCCTTGGCCCTGTCTATTTTCCTTTTGTCTTTTTCTATTCCTAGGCAGAGGGGGACGATCTGCTTTGTTTTTAAACAGCTTCTTTCTTCTGAACTCCGCAGGGAGGGGCCCTGCCGTCTGCGTCCTTTCTCCTGATACCTGACGTGAGCATGTATGTGCTTGCTCTACAGGTCCTGCGTCCAGAACTCGTAGACGCGATGAAGAATGCTTTGCTGGAGGCCTGTGCGGGATCTGATGAGCGTAAGCTGGGATTCGATGACATTGCTTCTCAGGTGAGTGTGTGTGTGTGCGCGCGTGTGTAACGCTGTTCGCACATACTTCACTGAAAACTGGATTTGTCCAGGCTTTGGATGGAGGCTGTGGATGTTATGAGCTGAGGGGTGTTACAGGACTCCAATTTTACCAGTTTTGTGTCACAATGGGTTCTCGGAGGCTCCTTATGGCAACTCCAGCATTTAAATGTACATAAACCACACTACAGTAAGGCAGCTGAGAAAACAAAAATTCACAGGAACATTTGTCTCCCCTCCTGCACAAACCTAGGCATAGGCAGTGATGTACATCAAACTCCAGAAGAACATTTGCTCCCCTGGCGCAGGCCTGAGCGTCAGGGATGATGTGTTTCAAAACCTTAAGAAACATCAATCCCCCTCCCGCAAAGGCCTGGGCATTGGTGGTGATGTATATTGACATCCAGAAGAGCATTTACCCCCCTCCCGCAGGCCTGGGACTCGGATGTTATGAATTTCAAAGTAAGCGGAACGTTTAACCCCCTCCTGCGTAGGCCTGGGCGTTGGCGGTGATGTCCGGAGGCCTTCCTGAAGATGTGCTGGCGGCTGTGCAGACGGCCCTGCGCGCCCGACGAGGCGATCAACCTAGCGAGGCAGGGTTGCTGCTGCTGCTAGATGCGTTTCTGCTCACGGCAGCCAGGCAGTGGCGGCGCCAACACCCCACAGCAGGCACGCAGCCTGCACAGAGAGGTGCGTGTTTGGCTCTGCTGGGGGGGTTGGATGCGCATGACATGTGTTGTGCCAGCACCCCTAGGCAAGCACGCAGCCTGAACTGGGAGGGGTATGCATGTGTGGCTGTTGCTGAACGGGCGCGAGTGTGAGGATTGGATGTGCGTGATGCACGTGTTGAGCCAGCGCCCTGCAGCAAGCATGCAGCTTCCACAAATGTGCGTGTGTGTGTGTGTGTGTGTGTGTGTGTGCACGTGTGGTGTGTGTGTGTGTGTGCACGTGGTGTGTGTGTGTGTGTGTGTGTGTGTGTGTGTGCACGTGTGGTGTGTGTGTGTGTGTGCGCGCGCGTGTGTGTGTGTGCACGTGGTGTGTGTGTGTGTGTATATGTGTGCACGTGTGGTGTGTGTGTGTGCGTGTGTGTGTGTGTGCACGTGGTGTGTGTGTGTGTGTGTGTGCGTGTGTGTGAGGGCCATAAGAGGACGCATGCACCTGGGTGCAGCCAAGGATAAGTGGTATTGTAAGGTAGGTGAGCGTCGCTGCAGGGTGGCAGCCTGGACAGGGCATCATGATGCATTTTGGTGGGCAGGCATTGCTACAGGGTTGCAGGCTAAGCAGGGCGGAGTGCGCTTTGGCAGGCGGGCGTTGCTGTAGTTTTGCAGCCTGAAGAGTGCGGCTTGCGTTTGGCAGGCAGGGTTGCAGCCTGAAGAGGGAGGCATGTGTCCTCTTGTGGGTGCGTGTGGTTGTTTTTACAAAGATGTCGTCATTCAAACATGGGGGCATGTGGTTGAAGCTGTCACTGCAGGGGCGGGGCTGTGTGGATTGGAAGTGCATGATTGTGGCAACAGCAAGACCTTAAAACAAGTGCCCAGCCAGCACAGAGACGCGTTTGTGAGTTGCGGGGCTTCTTCTGAGAGGGCGTCCATGTTTGGACGGGTGTTGCTGGGGATGTGCCACCTGTGAAATGTCGCAAAAAAAAACGATCACAGATGACACAAATGTTACATGTGGTGCTCTTGCACGCTCTAGAGGCATGCAAGAGCTACGCATATACATATCCATATCCCCACCAACACCCGCTTAAAAGTTGGCTTACAAGTCCATTGTAAAATGGAACCTCCAACTGTGCATGCTCACAGCCCAGGAACTCACTCTCTGCGCTGGCTGGGCACTCATGTCACATGGCTCTTCCTAAAATTGCTGTAGAGAGAGCTTCCTCTGCCTACATAGCTGTGCATGCTCACAGCCCAAGAACTCACTTTCTGCGCTGGCTGGGCACTTGTTTTTCATGTCTCCTTTTCCTGAATTGATGTAGAGAGAGCTTCCTTTCCCTACATAGTTCTCTTTCCTCTGTACTGTCTGGGCACTTGTGGGCAACTGTCTGCCAAACAGTATGCTCTGCTCTCCTTCATAGGCCAAGAAAAGCGCAGGACAGTTTTATGTTTACACACACGCGTCAAAACGTGTTAAGTGGGAAGGGTTGGACGTGGGGAAAGCTTTGGATGTGAGTGTACTGCGCTGCACCTGCACCCCACATCAGGTTCACTACCAGATCAGAGAGAGAGAGAGAGAGAGAGAGAGAGAGAGAGAGAGAGAGAGAGAGAGAGAGAGAGAGAGAGAGAGAGAGAGGGCATGGATGTGAAGGTTGAGACATGTGTGACTGTTTGGACACTAATGAAGTTTTGCTGTCAGGGGTCAGCGATGTATGGGCACTCCGCAGCATGTGCAGCAGCATGCATGGCTCACCTGCTCACTAATACATGCATGATACACAATGTTTCCTATCTACACACATACACACACAAAAGCACAGTCAATGCCAACTGCTTCACGTGCATGCTCGCTTGCACGTACAGGTCTATCCGCAGCTGCCACTGACCCCCAGCCCACCATGAAGGCGGTAGCAGAACTGGCTGCCCCTACAAGCACTGCCTTCACAGAAACAAACAAACCACACATGCACGCTCGCTCGCACGCTCAGGTCTATCTGCAGCTGCCCCTGCCCCGTGGCTCAGCAAAGAAGCAGGAACAGCACTGGCCGCCCCTGCCAGTACCGCCTCCACAAAAACAACACACACACACGCACACATACACACACATGCACACATACACACACACACTTGCTCGCACGCTCAGGTCTATCCGCAGCTGCCCCTGCCCCGCGTCCCAGCAAAGAGGCGGTAGCAGCTCTGGCCGCCCCTGCAAGCGCTGCCCTTAGCCAGGCCATGGCCAAGCTGTATACCGACCATGTCCCATTGGAGGGCTACTTCTATGGGGGCGCCTTGCACACAGTGCTGCACTCTGCCCTTATCATGCCGCACATCTGTGGGGATTCCCAAGGCTCAAACGGTGCGCACAGTGTGGGGCTATCCTTTGTTTGTGATTCAAGGGGGCCACCCTGCACGCAGTGCTGCACTCCGCCCTTGTCATGCCGCACATCTCTGGTGAGCCCTTTTGCTTGAAGATTGGCTTACAAGTCATTTGTAAAATGGAACCTCCAGCTGTGCTCACCAAAATCACGGACACAGTTCCCAAGAACAATGCTCGCAAACAATTTTGCACTGACCCATGCCTTCAGCCTGTGTGTGTGTGTGTGTGTGTAAGTGTGTAAAATAGTGTGTGTGTGTGTGTGTGTGTGTGTAACTGTGTGTTTTGTGCTTTCTTGTAGGAATGCAGCTTATCATTCCATTACTTGTCGGGCAGCGCTTTGTGGGCAGCATTCAACCGCGCTCTGCCTGAGGCCATGTGGTGGCGCAGCTTGTCCTGTCCTAGTTTGTGTGCTCTCTGTCAGGAAATGAGACATCGATGTCAGCATCTGTCAGGCAGCAGCCTCTGTGTAATGCGTTCGGCTGCAACCTCCCAGAGGCCTGTGGAAGCACAGCAGTCCTGTGTCACTCCTTATACACACAAAGGAGGAGACAAACCTTTAACGTCAGAAGTAGATCACGGACGCGTGCACCTGCCAGGAAGCAGACCCTGCACAGCGTTTGGCTGCATCCTTCCTGGAGTCCTTGGCCTCTTGGTCTGAGATGCGAATCACCAATGCGTGTGCCTGCCAGGCAGCAGCCTGTGCGCTGCGTTTGGATGCATCCTGCCGGAGGCCTGTAGGGGCATAGCAGTCCTGCGTCACCTTGTGTACTCCCTTTTAAGAACGCGTGCCATTGATGCGTAACCCTGCCAGGCAGCAGCCTGTGCGCTGCGTTTGGCTGCATCCTGGCAGGGGGCTTGTTGGGTGCAGCTGCTGCTGTGTCGGTTCGTGTGCTTCTGTTAGAAATGCAAGTCATGGATGCACACACACGCACACACACACACACACACACAAGGCAGCAGCCTGTGCGCTGCGTTTGGCTGCATCCTACCTGGAGTCCTTGGCCTCTTCTTCTGAAACGCAAACCACCGATGCTTGTGCCTGTCAGGGAGTAGTGTGTGCGCTGTGTTTGGGTGCATCCTGCCGGAGGCCTGTGGGGGCGCAGCTGCTGCTGTGTCAGGACTCAATAGTGCGCCACACAGTGTGTCTCGCATCCACAAGGAAGGGGCGCGCGTAAGAAGGGACCTGCAGCTGCATTGGCGACAGGTGTGTGTGTATGTGTGTTTGTGTGTGTGCGCGCGCATGCGGATACATGCTATCTTTCAAAAGTAAGGAACTCGTGGAAAGCATGCGTGTACTTGTGGATGAGGTGTTAAACAAAATATCAACAGTAATATCATTAAATTGGCAGAGGTGTGTGGATTTGGCGCATGATGCATGCCTGGGGGTGCGTGCGCGTATATCTTAAGTGTGTTTACTGCCCACTGGTCTTCATTACTGCAAGACCTCCTCCATGCCCTGCACCTTGCAAGAACAGCCGGTGGCGGCAAAAGGCAGGTATTACTGTCGCTACACACGCTGCCGTGCCTTGCATGCCGCTTTGGTAGGTGTCACTTTTGCTCACTGGGCACGGGTGGTATGAGAGGAGCAGGGTTGTCCGGCTGGTGTTGGCAGAAGGTACTTGATAGTCCGAAAGCTGCATTGGCTTGTCCACAGGCGGGAAGTAGTGTGCTGGGACAAACTGATGTTGATGATGAACTCGGGAGAACTACAAAGTGTATCATGCACGGTTGTTGGCAAGGAAAAGGCCATGATTGCTGCCATGTCGTGCGTGCTCATGCCTTGCATGCTCATGTCACATGAGTCATGTGTGCTCGTTGCTATGCAAGAGCACTGCTCTGCACACCTTGGTTCCAGTCTGGGCAGGGCCAGCTGTTGTTGACAGCAATTAGTGATGAATGTTGTGCTGTGCATACAAAGGCGTGGCAGCGCTAGCCAGAAGGCCATGCGCATTCATAAAAAAGTGCCAATTACCTGTGTCCTTTGTCCCACTGATCAATGCATGAACCACACATACAAAAATGTTGACACAAATTCATGGTTCCTTGGCAAGCTATACAAGGTGCGGACCACCAGCGGTTGACATCTGGCATGTGTGCACGTTGTTACATATTCACATGTTTGAATATTTCTTCTTTTAATACAGTCAGGGCCACCTGTTGCAGGCGAGTGATTGATGTTGTGATGGATAATCGGCAGCAAGTGGTTGGTGTTGTGATTGATATTGTACTATGCTTGCACGCTTGTGCGCGCTCATGTTACCTAAAATGCCTCGTTTTTCACGTGAGCAGGACCAACTCGTTGACGAAAGGCAGAGAGCAGTGAATGATGTGACCCATTTATTGGAAGCCAGGTGAGCAGAGGTGGGCCCAGTGATGTTGCTTATGCAGAAGGTTTTGGGAAGCATACAAAGTGCTCTTTTTTTTGGTTGTCTCAAAGCTCAGACCCCACAGCATCGATCCTTGTTGCTTTACTGTTTTGATGGGTGCGTCGCTCCCAAGCAGCGACAACGGGCATACATGATTTGTTCAATATGCTTCATACTGCTTGTCTGGCTTTCCTACATCTGCACAGTGATCCTGCATTGCAAATTTCAGCAGCTGTATTTCAATTCACATGTTGCATTGTGCATGCACATGCAACAACTTTGTTGCCGTCTAAATGTTGTGTGCGTGTAGTTTTGTTGCGATGTGTGACAGCTTTGTGCTATGAGGAGTTGGGCACACCAAGGCCAGCAGCATGGCTGCTTGTCTGTGTTGCTACTCTGTACAGTTTTTTGTGTACGCTCTTGTAGACTCCATTGATTTTGAATGTGACACATGTCTTCAGGTACATATTTTTTGCATTTGTCTTGACAAATAAAATGATGGGCCCTGTCTGATTTGTGTACAAGATCCCAGCAGGCTTTGATACTTTCCACCATTTGACTTCCAAAGTAATGTAAAGTTGTGTCCAAGGAACCATTACACCCTGTTTGTGTGGATGTGCGCATTTTTGTGCGGCTTTAGAGGAGGTTCATTCGCTCATCAGCATCCAAACAAGACACATATGAGTCCTCTGTACATTGTGGGTCCGGGACAGCTCTGCAGCAGGACTTTCACATACCTTGTAGCGTGTGTGTAGCAGTGTAGCAGTGTGTAGCAGTAGTGTAGCAGTGTGTAGCAGTAGTGTAGCAGTGTGTAGCAGTTGTGTAGCAGTGTGTAGCAGTTGTGTAGCAGTTGTGTAGCAGTTGTGTAGCAGTGTGTAGCAGTTGTGTAGCAGTGTGTAGCAGTAGTGTAGCAGTTGTGTAGCAGTGTGTAGCAGTGTGTAGCAGTAGTGTAGCAGTGTGTAGCAGTAGTGTAGCAGTGTGTAGCAGTGTGTAGCAGTAGTGTAGCAGTGTGTAGCAGTAGTGTAGCAGTGTGTAGCAGTGTGTAGCAGTAGTGTAGCAGTGTGTAGCAGTAGTGTAGCAGTGTGTAGCAGTAGTGTAGCAGTGTGTAGCAGTAGTGTAGCAGTGTGTAGCAGTAGTGTAGCAGTGTGTAGCAGTAATGTAGCAGTGTGTAGCAGTAGTGTAGCAGTGTGTAGCAGCAGTGTAGCAGTGTGTAGCAGTAGTGTAGCAGTGTGTAGCAGTGTGTAGCAGCAGGCTCACATACCTTGCATCGTCCAATTGCTGACCTGAGGTGCTCTAGAGTAAGGCCACAGCAATTGCAATTGCACGTGTAGATACCTGTCTGTGGCGGCCAACATGGCGCACCAGTTGTGTGAACCAGAAAACCTGTGTACCTGTGCCTCATGGTTCCGTGCAGGATGGGGGAGACCGTGCAACAGCCCGCAGACTTGCAGATTGTGCTTCCCATGAAGAAGCTTGTGCTAGTACTAGAAGGTAGGTTTGCAGCCTGGTTTGTAACCGCTCCTTTAATTACGTGGACAGGCATTGGTCCTAGAGTAAAGATGGTGAGAAGGGATCTACCAATGGTAGGCGTGCGATAACTTATATGTACTTAAGCATGAGGCTTCCTTTCCGGTTCGAACTCGCTTTGGGATTTGTCACCAACATGTGAATTATTGCGTGCGTGTGGGGCTGTGTGCGAGAACCTGTGATGCCCACCTTTGCAAGCGACTTCCGCAAGCATCTGCCTTGGTGCTGCTGCTAAATTTACCTATCTGCATCAATAGAATCCTACTTTATGTCGGTAAGGCTCAATGTAGCCTCAATAATATCAAGGCTCTATAGGCTCGATAGTATCCTACTTTGTATCGGTAAACCTTGTAGGCAAACTAAAACCTCCTCTTACCTAAAACTAGAAGGCAATGTTATCGTCAGTGCTTGTGCTGAAATGGAAGCAAAACGTGCCTCTGCTTATACACCAAAACCAGCGCAATGTCCATATATATAATATTATTTGCTTTGAAGGCATCAGTAAACCCTTTCTCACAATCCTTGAGGAATGCTAGCATTGAAAGCAGAAATTGTGAATTGATGATCCTGCCCCTGCATACCTGCGTAACTTGGGGGGTTTGCCTCTGTCTTTTTCACTGCAAATCCCTTCCTTTCCGTACTGGTCTTTTTCAGAGAGAATGCCCTGGCTACCAGAGGAAAAACGGTGAATTGCCGTTTTTCGATTTTGCAGACAATGCATGGACATTTTCCTCCTCTTTTACCCTGCCTATGGCTTTTTGTATCATTTAAGTCACCAATATGATATGTCACATGGGAGAAGGGGGGGTGTCAAACATCATCAACATGGCATAAAGAGCATAATGCCGAAATACGTGTTTTTCCTCATCGTTGCAGGCAACGCGCTGGTACCCCCACCCCCTTTATCCTGCCTGTGGTGTTTTTTTGTTGCTGCAGATGATGCTTCGACACCCTCCCCCCCTTTTACCCTGCCCGTGGGCTGCGCATGCTTGGAGCGGCTGTGCCTAGAGCGCTTCTCGCCGCAGGTACAGTGCTTTAAAACACAAATTTGATGCAGGCCCTGTGTTCTCTGCATGTGAAGTTCTGCCTAGAGGGGTCAGCAGTGTGTCTTCAGCGGCTGTGCCCGGAGCGCTCCTCGCCGCTGGTACAGTGCTCTGAAACACAGATTTGATGCAGGCCCTGTGTTCTCTGCATGTGAAGTTCTGCCCAGAGGGGTCAGCAGTGTGTCTTCAGCGGCTGTGCCTGGAGCGCTCCTCGCCGCTGGTACAGTGCTCTGAAACACAGATTTGTTGCAGGCCCTGTGTTCTCTGCATGTGAAGTTCTGCCCAGAGGGGTCAGCAGTGCGTCTTCAGCGGCTGTGCCCGGAGCGCTCCTCGCTGCTGGTATAGTGCTCTGAAACACAGATTTGATGCAGGCCCCGTGTTCCATATTTGATGCTGGATCCGTGCTCTGGGATTTGGGGTTTCGATTATAGAATTGATGTAGGCTTTGTGATTTCTTGATGTGATGCTCATTTCAAAGGGGGCCAGCAGTGTTTCTTCAGCGACTGCATTTGGAGCGCCTCTGGCCAGAGTCACAGTTTCTTGTTTTGTCCCTTTGAGTTCTTTTCCAGGGGTTCTTCATTGTCTGCTGCAGCTGTGCCTGGAATGATACTTCCCTTTTTAAGTTCCAATTAAAGGGATTACTAACATTTTCAGGGCCTCAGCGTGGTGTGTTCCCTGAATAAGAGTGGAGTTGATACATATTAAATATCTCTCTTTGCCATTTCTAATTTTATCAAGAGGGTCTCTTGCGCCTCTGATTTGTCACTTTTCCTTGAGTCCAGGTATTATGAGTTGAGCATTTTCTGTCCAGGTCTGGCTGCAGGCCTCAGTGTCTCGCTCAGCTGTCCGTGTAGGCGGATATAGCGATTTAACCTTACCTTATCTTACAGCGCCTCTGCATACGAGGACGCCTCTTGCTGCCAATGCCATCTCAATATGACAGGGCAGCTGCTCTGAAGTTTGGAGCTGCCCTGTCAGCACCCACTGTGCTTTGCTTGGAAGCTGTTGCACATGCCTCATGTTGAAGTTCAAGCAACTTGCTCTTACTTGGAATCAGGGGGAATGGCCACCTGTGCCCACAGGTCTGTCTTTGTTTCTTTCTTTACGCTTGAGCCTAGCAATTCAAGCGTTTGGACAGGTGCCTCCCTTACAGGCTTGTTCGCCTTATAAACCCGCAAAACTTGTTACCCCTGTCACCCTTTTGTACGCCTTTGGTGCTTGCAGGTCCGGGTGCAAAGAGCGGCGACAGCACCGGGCCTTGCCGCAGCCCGGGAAACAGCGCTGGAAGCTGGACTTGGATGGAAGCTTGTCAAGGTGGGTCCTGCTGTAAGGGCCGTTGCAGGCTGAAAAGGAAAGACAAGGAAGAGCAGAAAAGGCTACGCCAGCCAAAAAAGGCTGTGTACAAAGGTTCCCTGACTAGCAAGCTAGCAAGGGTCTCCCCAAGGCCGAATTATAGGAGGTGGGGTGCTGGCCCCCGAGCTAGGAGATTGGCTGTGGACCAAGAAACAGTAACAGGGGCTGGACTACAATTAACGCTAGTGAAGGTGGCTCCTGCTAAAGAGACTGCTGCAGGTTGGGCGCTGGCCCCTGTACTGGGAGGATGGCTGTGGCCTTCAAGGTAGTGCATACTGCAACAGGACACGGTCAAGACTTGGTAACCATGTTGAACAAATTATGGAGCATGCTTTTTCTTTTCTTTTCTTTTCTGGAGCTCTGTGAGCATGTACATGGTTTACATGGTTTACGTGAGTATGTACAACGAGGGCCATAACAGTCAGGATACTGGGCTGAAGGCCTTCTTGCACCCGTCATAATCCAGAGTTGTGGACCTGGATGGAGTCTGATGAAGGAAGAAGGCAGTGGGGGCTCATACAGGTACAATTTTCACCTGCAGCTAATCGTCCTAGCTGGAAGGCCACCATCTGGGTGAAAGCCTCAAAAGGACAAGGTTTTTTTACAGTTGCATGCAATTTCTTATGCTGCGCGGTACGTATCACCAGCACCTGATCAGCCAGGGTACTGGGCTGTAGGCCTCTTGTAATCCTTAATGCAATGTGTGTGCATGAATTTGCCGTTAACATGGAGTTACCTTCTCTTCTTACACTAGTTTTTTTTGTCTGAACTGGTTTCAATTTTTTATGCTGGATGAGAATGTTTCACCAGCAGCCGATCAGCCAGATTCTTGGGCTGTAGGCCAACCCCCTTGTAACCCTTGTAACCCTTCTTACACTTGTCAAGTGCGCTTTCCATGCCCAGCTGCCCTTGTAGGCAGGTACAGCTATGTAACCCTCTCCTATCCTATCCTTTCCATGCCCAATGGAGGTACCTCAAATATAAGAGGGCATTACTGCCCAACCTCTTCTTAATTTTTCAAAGCCCATGATGTTGCTGCTGTACTAACCCAGCTTCCAAACACTGAATTTATTCCTTTCTTGGCGAGCTTTCACATTTTGACTGATTTTAAGGTCAATGCTTTTCTACATCATGACAAATTTTCAATTTTTTGTCAGAATTAATGTCAATTTTTGATGCTGGATGAGAATGTTTCACCAGCAGCCAATCAGCCAGATTCTCAGGCTGTAGGCCAACCCCTTGTACCCTTGTAACCCCTGTACTAAATTAGCAGCAGCAGCGTTCTACTCCTGGCACACATCTCTTTCCTTTTAGACTTGTATGATGGCGCTGATTGTATCTTTTCTCTTTTATTGTAGCAGCTTTGCTGCCCTGATAGGCAGGTACAGCTGTGAAAACCCTCCCCTCCTTCCATTTTCCCCTATTCATTTATTTAGACTTGCACCTCTGGCGCGCCATTTACGCAGGTGTCTCCCCAAGAATGGCGGACACTGCTTCCAAAGCTGGATAGTGCTGCCACAGCTCTGAGGGGCAGGCCCATCATGGCAGCAGACCCAGAAGATGTACGCGCATCGCGCGTCTTGCAGTGGATCAGCTGATTGCTGTATGCACATGGCGAAGGATACCTTCCAAGCCAACATTCCTTTTTTAATGGGCATTGGGAGTGCCATCTTGCCCAGTTATCCTTTCTGCTGTAAAGCTGATTGTAAAGCGTCGTCCATTAAAATAGGCACCCCTTTGGACAGGGGATGAGGCCTCAGGTGGTACAAAAGGCAGTTAACAAGCCAAAATAAACATGGAGTCGTATTTGCATTGCATAAGGAAAAAGGGCCTTCAATGAAGGTAAAGAATGAGTCAGCTATACCAATCATGCATTTGAACACATTGCAGCTACTTGTGAAGCGGTCACAATGCAATGCTAAGATTTCAAATGTAGCAACCCTGTGTTCAACACAAGTTGAGAAACTGTCAGCAACCGATGTAGCGAGTCTGTCCTATCTCAAAATGCATCGGTGAAGCTGCAGTGATTTTTTACTTGGCGACCTAAGCAATGAAATGAGCAAACCAGAGCGCAAAAGGAGCAAAATTGTGTGAGTGGGGGGGTAATGTACAGATTCTCAGAAATACAAAGAAAACATGAGCAGCAGCCATCGCTGTTAATGAGACACGCCCACACTTTTCAGCTGCTCCACAATTTTAGAGTCACCGCTGTGCATAGAGCGGATGCAGTCTTCACAGCTTCGGCAAAGGTGCTCTAGAGATAGCACGCTGAATGGCTCTTCCAAAAAGATCCCAATCTCCTCGATCCTGGCAGCAAGAGTGTGTGTATGTGTGTTTGTACGTGCGTGCGTGCGTGTGTGTGTATGTGTGTGTGTGTGCGTGCGTGCGTGCGTGCGCGAGTGTGTATATGTGTGTGTCTTTGCAAGGGTTGCAATGGGTTGGCCTACAGCCCAAGACTCTGGCTGATTGGCTGCTGGTGAAACTTTCTCAACCAGCATCAAGAATTGAAACCAACTCTGTCAAACATTTCGAATATATATACGAGTCTTGATCTAGGAAAGCATTGATCTCAGGATCAGTTGTAAAGTGAAAGTTTGCCTAAGGAATAAAGTCTGTGATTGGAAGCCGGGTCTGTCTCTACGCACTTGCTTGTGCTTAAATATTGACAGCCAGATGCCCAATTTGCAAAATACTGGTAAATGCTTTAAATAGGTTACTCACTACCACAACACACACACTTACATTGCTTGGCGCACGCGCTTTTGAACCCTCATGAAAATTCAGTGTGCACAGTGGCTTTTGCCAGTGCGCGATATACACACACACACACACACTCTCCTCACTTACCCAAGTAAGACAAAGGACACCTGCAATTAAAAGGGAGGGCAAGCAGGGCCAAGAATGAGGAGGGGAACCATGAGCAGCAGGTAAAATTGTGAGAATGTGCTAGTTAGGGAACGTTGCCTTCATGCACGCAACCGCACCTGGCGTGCGTAGCCTTTCCTGTCCTTTCTTTGGGGACTGCACTGGTTAGACCCTATAGCTAGCTTGCTTGTTAGGGAAGCAAGCGGCCTCCCGGTTTGCATTGCCTACCATTTTACATGTTCAATCACACTCACCAGGGCTGCAAGGGGGACCATCGCCCATCCGGCATATGGCCACAATGTGAAGGGGATGCAAAATAGCCACGCCAAAAGGAAGCGCGCAGTATGCCTGCAGCAGGCATTCAGAACAAATTCACGAAACAACCACAAGAGCAATGATTTGCTGGCGCAGCATGCCTGCGGCAGACATTCAAAACAAAGTCACAAAACAACCACAAGAGCAATGATTTGCTGGCGCAGCATGCCTGCAGCAGACATTCAAAACAAATGCAGGGCAGACGTGCAAGAGACATGAGTGGAAGCGCTGGGCATACAAGGCAGTTACACTAGGAAAGCGTAAGCAGTGTGCTTTCAGCACGGCATGTGCTTTGAGGCACACAAACACATACACGCACACACAGACACACACACTACAATATACAGGAAATACTTCATGCCACCATTGACGTACAAAAATCACATCGTGCTCATGTACCCCGCAAGCGCTGTCTGATTCGAATCCACACTAGCTGGCTTTTGAAATTTTGGGCCAGACTAAACTAAGCGTGAAAAGCAATACCCTACGCTTTCCCTTTGCAAACCGTTAAGGCTTGTACATGGGAGAATAAATAGAGGGATTTAGAAGAGATCCTTTTGATTGGTTCTTCGCAAAAAGGGCTTCACCACCTGCTGTCCGAGTGATACAACCAATTCAAAGCAGCCCATGGTCATGACACCAACCAACGACCTGCCGCACAGGCTGCTCCTCCAAATGCTTGCTCAGCTGTACCTTCTTCCCGAGAGTCAGACAATGGGAAATTTGTTTAGTTTGTGCATGCGGCACAGCAGGGGTTCACAGGATCGTTATACATGTTTTATATAATTTCTCAACAACACTGTTCATTAGGTCAGTCCTAGCTGGCTCTGCAGACCACGTTGAGTCGTAGACCAGATAGGACTGAAGTATTGATCAGCATGGTTGAGAAGTATTTATGTAATGTATTTAGTGATTTGAGGCGGCCAGGATTTTGCATGTATTTTCACTGACCTCAAGTGAGCTGATTCTCTGTGCAAAGGTAATGCAAAACCTTCAGTCTCACACCCAATGCTTACAGTCATGCGACCACTGGCATACAAGAAGTAAGAGAGATGAAAAGGAGAAGGAGAAAGGGTAAGACGCTCGATCCGGGGAATGCAGCGTCAGGTGTAACAGAACAAAGAGGTATATGCTCGATGCAGCCTCAAAACGGCAATGAGGGTGCAGTTAACGTTGCGCTCTTCCTCATCATGTGTTAGGGAAGGGGGGAATCCCAGCATGCGCTCTTACATGGTGCGTACCAACAACTGAATGTGCAACAAATGCAATCTGCCACACCACCCTGAACCTCACCGTGTGTAAGAAAGCGGGATGGGGGTGCCCAGGATGCGCTCGCAGGCATTGATAGCAATGACAATCTTGTGCACGTTCTCATCCATGCACACGATGTAGTGCTTGGGGAGCTTGTTCATGGCAAACACGTGGGACAGCAGCTGCAGGCAGTACATTGGCCTGCGTGCACGGCAAAAGAGGGTCATGCTTGCATGAGCAGCCGCTTCCGGAAAGACAAGGAACCTCAGCAGCTACTGCAAAGCAGCACTGGCAGTGAGGACACCGCCAAGTAGGCTTAACGCACGATTGAGCAGAACACTGCCTTCCTAACGTACATTTGAGCAGGATCCACAAAAACGAAAGGCAGGACAAGGCAGCATGTGGATGATGTGCTCCAAGTGCTGGGAGACCCTCCAGAGTGTGGAAGACAGGAAAGGGGGCATCACAGACCATGAACAATTACCAAACTATCCACCAACAAACACACCACACAGCACATTCACCCTCACCTCCTGAGCCCCGCTGTGTATCCAGGGCACCATATCAAACTCATGCTTGTTCAGCACCCCTGACGTTTCACGCCGCAGCCATTGTCGCCGGCAGCCAGGGTATTGAGCTGGTGATCAATCAGCACCCCTGCCAATGCATATGGTGTGTCCCTGCTGATTTGTTTTGCACCTGCCAATGCATGCCGCACCTGTTCTTGCTGGAATTTAGGGTGTCCTCAGACCTCATGATTGTTTAGCGCCCCTGCCAATGCATGCAGCACTTCTTATTGCTCGAATCTGGGGCATCCTCAGACCTCATGGTTGTTCAGCGCCCCTGCCAAATCATGCCGCACCTTTTAACGCTGGAATTTAGGGCGTCCTCAGACCTCATGATTGTTCAACGCCCCTGCCAATTCACTGCTGGTCTCTAGGGCGTTGACCTCATGATTGTTCAGCACCCCTGCCCATTCACATGGTGCGCCCCTGCCAATTTGTTTCGCACCTGTTTTGCCGATGTTGCAGCCAAGGCATCAAGCTCTTCAACCTTCAGCACCACTGCCATTCCCAGCGCACCCCCAGCAACCTACTGCGCGTCCCTGCCATTTTAGTTCCGCACCTGTTGTCGCTGGCATCCAGGGCATCAAGCTCATGATCGTTGAGCACCCCTGCCAATTCACGACGCAGCTCGTGCTCGTCCCGCAAGTGCACCATGGAGGACTTGGCCAGCGCAATGAGCCACCTGCTGGCGACTTCCTTGCTGGTCTTGCCTTCGGGCGTGTCTGGGAACCAGGCATAAATCTGCAAGGGTGGGCACGAGGACAGAACGCATGAGGGTGTCAGGAGTCGTCTGGGAACCAGGCATAAATCTGCGAGGGTGGGCACGAGGGCAGAACGCACGACGGTGTCAGGGGTCGTTTAGGACCAGGCATAAACCTGTGAGGGTGGGCATGAGGACAAAACATGTGACAGAATGCATGAGTGAGGGTGTGCAGGGTCACGCAAACAGCTGCGCTAGCAGCAAGCTAGAGGACAGAAGGGGGACTATCCGAGCACTAGGCAGAACTCAGAGGCTGCTACTCTGGCTCACCTCTGTAAGTCATAAGTTTAATGCGCTGTCACTGCACTGCAACTGCCCTGGTTGCCTCACGGCACTACTAGGCTGCACAGTGACTGCACTGTGACTGCACTATCACTGCACTATCACTGCACAGTGACTGCACTACCACTGCACTGTCACTGCACTATCACTGCACAGTGACTGCACTACCACTGCACTATCACTGCACAGTGACTGCACTACCACTGCACTGTCACTGCACTATCACTGCACAGTGACTGCACTACCACTGCACTATGACTGCGCAGTGACTGCACTATCACTGCACTGTCACTGCCTGCAATGCCGCAGGCACTGCCGCGCTGAAAGGAGGGCTAGTTAAGAGTAAGTTCCAGGAAGTGTGCGAGAATAGAGGCAAAGCCAAGAGCAAGGTGGCCAACTGAGCACCAGAGGCACATGCGTTGGAATCGCATGCAACGCGACAACAAGGAGGCAAAAGCAGCATATGAGCAGAAAGCGGTTGGTATATGGACATGACTAATGAGTTCAAGGGTGAGGTCGAGTCGAGGTCTACTGCTTTGCTTGGATCCTCGATTACCTGGCGTGCTAGGTCCCTGCAGACAGTTGTGATAGCCCCAAAGGCGCGTCGCCCCTCTTCCCACCTCGCATACGAGGCATTGGTCCTGTATTGAAATCATTTGAGTACAAGGCACTGGTTCTGCGTCACAAAGCATTGCATGCGGTGATGGCAGCAAAAATGAGGCGCCCCTCCTACCACGTGGCATAGGAGGCATAAATCCTGCTTAAAGGAGTCATTTCCCCATCATCCTGTTTGCCAATTGGGAGTTGCACTGTTCAGCTCGCTTCTGCGCCTGCGCACTGGGGCTGGCTTGGACCATAAGCTCATTTTGAACGACATCTTCACTTGGGGAATGCAGCCTTACTAACTTTGGTGGCGTGTTCGCCAAACCTTTTTGGGCGCCTTGCAGGAGAGCCCTTCTGTCGGGAAGGAAACAGCTGATCAGCTGGATAGCCCTGCTTGATAGAAATGCACACGCAGCAGGATAGCCCTCCTTGCAAGTACTTCAATCAAAAAAGGGACTTTGACCTGTAAATGTGCCTGTACACGCAGACCAATCAACTTTAGTGTTACCAAACTCTTTATGGCAGCACAATGCATTCCATGGATTAAATTTTTATTTATCTAGTCTTATTCTTTGTGTTATTGACCTTTTTCATGGCAAAGCAATGCATTTTGTGGGTTCTATACACCTGCATGGAAGCTCGCAACAGGGAAAAAGGACAGTGGTAGAAGCAGCGGCAGTTAACAAAACCTGCTTTTTCTAGAGACACAAAAAGGTCACAGGTCTGGGCGACATTGTGGGTGAATCATGTACACAGAGTACATAACTGATTTGAGTGGATACAAAGCAGCATTTGGTATGTATGCCACCAGTTCAAGTCATGGACACTCTCACTGCACCAATTAAAGTCACAAATCCCTGACAAAGGAAGTGAAAGAGCCAAGCTGACCTCAACACCAAGAGCAATGAAAGTGTTATAATAGTCCGTAGGATAGACTCTACAGGGAGTGTTTGAGAAAAAATTGGAGAAACATGTCAAACTCACCTAAACACTAAGAGCAGGGACAAAGCAATGGTAGTCAGTTGGATAGGCTCTATGGCCTGCAGGGAGAATTTGGGTGAGTTGTGTGAGAAATTTGGATGTGTCGAGTGTGTGTGTATGTGTGTGTGAGTGTGTGTGTTTGTAAGCAATAAGGCAAGCATGATGACAACGGATAGGCATGCAAGACCCTGACTGCTGGTCACAGTCTAGGCATTGGTCACGTGCATAACTGTACACACACACACACACACAACACACACACCACACATGCACAAGCATACAAATACATGCAGGATATGCATAGAAAAGGAAAGACCAAAATTCTGTACACAGACCATGGTTGGGGGGCTTGGTAGCCATGCGGGCAGCCAGGGAGGTTGAACAATGAAGAGGTGGTTGTAAAAGGCGACCACTGCAATCGTCAAGGAAGGTGAAACGTCAGAGTTTAGTGTGATGAGGTGGTTGAGGAAGGCAGCAACCGCTGCAATTGGCAAGCATGGTGGAATGCTCAAGAAAGCAAATGGCAGGCATGCATGCAAGCAGGCACACAGGGGAACTATTTTGTCATGGTGGCCTGTGAAGCCTGGCAAAGCGACCAATCAAGGTGACCAATGAAACATCTTGACCAATGAAGGTGACCTATGAAGCCTGGCGGTTGAGCAAATGTTGGCACTCCTGTCCCTTGCACCCGTCACAACACTGTGATGACCGCTGCACTCGGCAACTGCTACGGGCTGAGAGTGCAGCGATTATACTCATCAGCTGTGCTGCCTGGGGTGTGTGCCTGCAATGCCTAAAAACAAAAAAGGGAATAAAGCAGCACTGATCATGCTCTTGCACCTAACCTTGCACCTCTTGTATGTCACACTACTTCATGCCAAAACAACGATACTCCAGGCATCTTAGGCACAGGGTATTATTTTTCAGCTATAAGTAAGCACAAATATACACTAAAGCATGTATAGCAAAGTAGAGTTCAGGTTTCCGCCCAATTCGAAGCCAAAACAAGAGCTTGTGCAACACATGCCTACCTGTACGGACATGGCTGCCACAGTGAGCACAGACAGGGCAACGTGTTGCACTCAACCTCGCACACGCACATCAAAACAAATGCAGCGAAGCAAAGCTGAGATCTACGCTCAGCTTGCAGCAAAAACGAAAAGAGCTTGCATGGCACACAGGCGCCCACCTAGCGACATGGCTGCCACAGTGAGCACAGGCCTGGCCACGTTGCGTATGACGCCGGATTCACGCAAGGTCTGGATGTGGTGCAGGTAGCGGGACTGGCTGCGGTGCCTCCTCCAGTCTTTGAAATTGAACACCTGAGCGTGTATGGTATGGGACGAAGGGTAAGATGTAAAGTTGAAGGACCAATGGTCATGGCTCATGAGCGGTAGGAGATGCAAGGCTGACTTGTAGATATGAACGGTGGGAGATGAAACCGAGCACCTGTGTTTCATCCCAAAGCTATAAATCCTACAAGGCTGCAGGAGCCACAGACACACACAATGCACTGGCACAAGATGCCACACCAGAGCCAACCATGCAAGCAGGCTGTACTTCTACATGCGCTCATGCATCCTGACTGCAGGAGGCACTGACACGCAGAATTCACTGACACAATATGCTTCTTGCAAGCCAACCGGGTGAGCAGGCTGCGCTTTTGCTTGCTCTCATGTACCTTGCAAGGCTGCACTTCTGCCTGCACGCAAGAATCCTGGAGGCTGAACTTCTGCTTGCACTTACGCGTCCTGACAGGTTGCACATGCTGAACACCATGCATTCAAGCACTTGGGATGCGAAGGTAGGTGCAACGTGCTCTTCCACGCAATGCAAACACATCATTGCAGGCTCTGATGATGTTCAGCGGGGCTAAGTGAGTTCCTTGGCAGAATGCATCAAGCCCTCACGAAAGCCAAGCTCTGATGTAAGCTCTCATGCAAACTTGACAGGATATGTGTAAGCACAAAGGCCACCACTTAGCATACCCTGCGCCGATGAGCTCGGTACTCCATGATTTGGGAGTATGCCAGCGCCTTGTCCTCTTCGGTCTGCGCTTTATGAAACACCTGGTTGGCATCATCAAGACTCTGGACGTAAGCCTCCGCGCGCACACGCACAGCCTGGGGAACAGCGACCATGGTTCCGTGCAGGAGGTACACCTCCAATGAATTTTATGCTTGCATGCACATGGATTGGCATACACGCGTGTGTTTGTGCGCGTGTGCGTGTGTGGTTGTGTGTGTGTGTATGTGTGCGGGTGGGTGGGTGCGTTTGCGCGTGCTTGTGTGTGTGTGTGTGCTTGTGTGTGTGTGTGTGCTGGTGTGTGTGTGTATGTGTGTGTGTGTGTGTGTGTGTGCTGGTGTGTGTGTGTGTGTGTGTGTATGTGTGTGTGTGTGTGTGTGTGTGTGTGTGTGCGCGCATGTGTGTGTACATGTGTAATTGTGTGTGTGTGTGTGTACATGTGTAATTGTGTGTGTGTCTGTGTGTGTGTGTGTGTCCGTGTGTGTGTGTGTGTGTGTGTGTGTGTGTGTGTGTGTGTGTGTGTGTGTGTGTGTGTGTGTACATGTGTAATTGTGTGTGTGTATGTGTGTGTACGTGATTGCCCACTTAATACCTTGATTGTCAAGCTTACCCCGGTTCTGATCCTCCGACACAATGTTACTGGCCTGAATTCAGCCCCAATGCGTCCAAGGGGGTTGGAGAGAAGCGGAGAACGTAGCATTGCAGCCTTTCGAGTAAGCTTCGTCTCAATGATCATTTGTCTGCCTTTTTTATAGTCCCGACACTTCGACGCTGTCGTGGTAGGATGCGCTGTGCCAAATTTTGATACTGGGCGCAGTTGATGATATTTTGTTTAACAGTCTTTTAAATATGAACTATTGTGCACTTCCTAGAAAGACTTGCTTTGCATCCTCCGTGTCTGGCTCTTTGCTTTACACTTCCCACTGTGAATCATATCCTTTCAGCACATCTTTGCAACCCTTGTGCCTCACATGGTTTTCCTGCTTGTGTGTGTCAAGAAAGGGAGTGCATTGTGAATGGCCATGTGCACAAGCATCAAGTTTCATGAATGTCCTATGCTTCATGCGACACCATTATGCGCTCCCAAGGCACCTTCCAAGCCCCAGGGCTGTCCATCCGTCAATAAGGTCAAGCAACTGTCCATTGCAGAAGCACAGGTGCCGGCACGTGGCTGTGTGACTTGTCACATACTGTGTGTGCCAGCACCTGGAACCAATGCCTGCCGTGGACAGGCGTGCCATATTAATTCCTCCTGCAGCTGGAACCACTGCACCCGCAATGGAGGGTTGGCTGTTAGGTTCTGATTGAGTGTGGTGAGGGTGTGGGGGGAAGGGTGCTGCTTGAGCAGTGCATGCAGGTGTTGTCATCTAGGTGTTTCACAGACACTTGTTTTCAGTATGCATTTGGCGTCCCACACGAGCACGCCAAAAAGCGAGTGTGCTGTGGATGCTTGGCTTTTCTGACCTGCATTGCAGCAGTTCTGAAGGAATTACAGGCTCAGAGTGAGTTGTATGATAGTTGTATGAAAATGGAAAGATGCAGCTAGGGATGTCGTGCAGGTTACCGGACCCATCAGCATCAGAGATGGCATGGCTTGCTTATGCACCACACTGATGCCCACCAGGGCTAAACAGACTGCCCAACTAACTAAACCAACTTACAGCACACTCTCGTCAAAGCAAACTCTCATCATGACAGAAAGCATTTAAAACACAACCTCAAGCCTCAATGCGAGAACTCTTGCTTATGGCATCCTTAAAATAAGTGACGAGGATGCGGGATCCTCAAGAAGGGAAAAAGGGCCCTTGCACTCCTCTTCCTGCATGAGGGTGAGGATTTGCCTGTCCAAGTTGCAATACCAGCCCGCAAGATCAGCTCTCAAAACGCAAAAAAAGGATTTGGCACAACTCAGGTTTAAATATCTCCCTTTAAGCCCTATGATCAATGAAAAGAATCTGCTCAAGCTGGCTGAAAAGAAAGAAAGAAAGAAAAGTGAGTAGGCAAACATTCCCTGCATCAATTAAGGAGAAGCTTGTGTCTACAAAGTAAGTCTCGTGAAGGCATTGCTGGTAGCGAACGGATGTGCAGATGCAAAACATCAGGCAAGCCAATTCTATTGTAGCTGATACTGGGATTTATGGCGTAGGCCCCGGCAAAAATCTGTTTTATTGTGTCTTTTGGTTAGGGATGAGAAGGGAAGGGTTACATAGCTGTACCTGCCTGTGGGGGCAGCTTAGCTGAAGCAAAACGTGCCTGTAACCAAATCAGTCCAATTCAAAACAATAATAGCTAGAAGCTCAGTCACAGCATTTCAGGCATGCAGGCATGAACTTGGCTAATCCTAGGACATCAGCATGGTTCATATAGTCTCGAAGGCGTGATGCACTACTTGGTGGTGCAGAGCTAAAAAGGTGCTGGAACTGTGTGCGCAGTTCTGTTAAATCCTGAGATGGGCAACCCAGAATAACATGCTCTTTGTCTTGTACGGTGTGCCAATCGCATTTGTTGCAAATTTTAAGCTCGTATGGGCACCTATTCAATCATGGAAAGTTTCCATGATGCCGTTGGGTTTCCACTCGAAGGTTGTGACCGGAAAAGCAGAAGCATGAAACACTGCGTATCTTTTGGTCGGTCAAAGAGGAAAAAAAAACATACTGCCAGCACATCCACAGCTCCTGCGCCCCAATTCTAAAGTTGCCTACCTCCCCAATCTTCAAAATGCTCTTAAATTTCACATGCATACAAAACACAGACTCGGATGTGCCAACTCCAAAATTGCTTCTACTCTTATTGCCAGAGTTTGCTACCACATGTACAGCAATTAGCAATGCCTTTAGAAACATGCCATGTGTATCCCCATCCACAAGACGCACCATCCTACAATATTGCACAGGCACCCTCTATAGTAAAGAGGGACAGTTAGTGACCAAAAACATGTGGTTCATTTCAAAAGGCACACTAACCCATTATGCCCTCTCCCAGGGTGTCATCAATCAGACAGCGCACTCCACCAGAGCTGGACAAATCCCCCCAAAAAACAGGTGTTTTGAACATGCTCAGCAGATAGGTTCCCCAATCTTGGACACTTGCGTTGGGATAAAGAATGCAGACCATTTTCCTGTCTAAGGAACTAGAGTTTTTTCTATCCAAAATTGGGGGGAACCTGCCTAATCAGGCACGGCGTGAACCCTACTTTTTGACACCCAGCTGCCCACATCTGACCATCTACCAAATTGGAAGGTTTCTAGTGAATTGGAGTCCTTGTACCAAAAGAATATCATTGCAACAAGAATGGAGTGAAAAGACCCAGTGGTTGGTGAGAAACAGAATTTCGGCCATTTCCCTTAAAAAATTTCAGCACAAAGGGTGCCCAAAAAGGTCAAGTTTTGACTTCCTCCTGTCCTTTTTGAATACGCAGGATGTTAGTAATGTATATGGTGAGGCCTCTAGCTTTCCAGTTAGGGGACCTTCCCTTAATGCACGCGGCCTTTGGCCTACGTAGACTTTTCTTTTTCTTTTCTTTTTCTATTTCTTTTCTTTTGTATATGGAGGTCACAAACACAAAATTTTGGGAGTGAAAGATGGTCCTGGGGTGGATCTATGGGCCATTTTGGGTGACTTGAGGCCAGGAGAGAGATCTGGGGTCCTCCAAATTTCATGAATTTTTGGTGGATCTGCTATTTTATGACATAATAATGTTTGGCATGGTTGGATTTGAGGAAGAAAACCGTGAAAGAGCATGTCCAGCAATATGGGGGAGTTGTCCAGCTCTGGCACTCCACTGGCTCTCAGGTGCCAAGATCGTATCACCTCCAGCATGAAAACTGGACGCCACAATGTTGCTGGAAAATGATTACCAAGACTCTTGATAAAAGCCCAAAATATTTTAACACAGGCACAGAAAGTGATAATAAATTGGTCCGACACAACCTCCAAATCCCTGCACCTGCATCAAACAGGATTATACCCCCTTGCCTCGTTCCACGTAATTTTTCACAAAGATCAAAATTCACATCTAGGCGTCCTGATGCTTTACTGGTTACTCTTTATAATGCCAAACCCACTCCTTCTTCATCTTCCGTCTCCTCCTCCTTCACACCATGTGAATACGCAGCAGGCACAGCGCCCCACACAATTCCAACACAACTACCCGCGCGTTAGACAAACTCATCAACTGAGAGCAAACCAGCAAGTACACTTGATAGAGATTAATTGTTCTGATACTAGGCCTGGGCAACAGTTGGAGATGGCACAGCGGCAGCATGCAGATCTATGTAAAAGTATGAGTGGAAAAGCTGTCACGTTACATACCATCCTTCTGGGTGTTGGTGTTACATATCACACTTTGTATACCCTTAACCTGTTCAAGCAATTGGGACTTGACCACCAACGTGCCACTGAACATGCTTGCATACTCCATGCACATTCTGTTATGTATGCCAACAAGATTGTTACCATTGCGCGTGCTACTGAAACAATAACGAAAGGAAAAACTATGTAGGCAGAGAAACTCTCCCTTCATCAATTAAGGAGAAGGAGACACGTTGGCTCAGAAGAGCCGTGAGTTCCCTCCACCATAAGTTTAAATACGGAAAAGGCTAATGTAGATCTGGAGGGTTACTAGAAGCACTAGGCTGGACCTGGCTATGAGAGGTACTCGTACATGTTTTCAATTGCACATCTTGTAAAAACAAGCTTGTGGGCATACTGAACTGAATGAGCATGAAGTTGTTAAGCAAACTTAGTGGCACGTTATTGATCCAGTCCTAGTTGTCTGAGTTGCTTCAGGTTTAAGTGTAAATAGTTCCACCAACGCTCAGGAGAATAGGGTGAATTGTAACAGCTTTAGAGCTGACAAGTTTACAAAGGTCTGCATGCTGCTGCTTAGCCGCGTCCAACTGATGTTGAGGCCTTGTGTCCTCACAGTACTTGATTTTAATGAAGTGCACATGGCGCTGGTTAGCATTCAGTTGTTGAGGCTGTCTCACGCGGTCAGTTGCACTTTACCTTTGTGTGGTGCTGTGCCTGCTGCGTAACGCATGATGGTGTGAGCAGGAGGAAGAAACATTGTTAGAGGTGGGTTGGGCATTGTGAGGGGTTATCAAGATAGCATCTGGTCAGCTGGAGGTGGATCTATCTTGCATAAAAAGATTACAAGGGAAGAGGTACGAAGGTATAGTTCTGTTTGAGGCATATGCAAGGATTTGGAGGTTATGTTGCGCAAGCTGTGTATTGTTTCCTATATCTGTGTTGACCAGGCCTGCTCCCCAAGGGGTCTTGCCAAGTGCTTTTGTAATCATTCTGCCAGCAATAATGTGGCGTCACTTCTAATGATAATAATGTTTCTCACAGCCAGGTTCTGGAGCCGGGTGTTTCCAGTAACTCTCCAGGTCCCCATTAGCACTCTTTTTGTGTAGCTTTGTGGTGGAGGGGGACTCATGGCTCTTCTGAGCCAATGCGTCTCCTTTTCTTGATTGATGCAGGGAGATATCCTTCTGCCTACGTACTTTTCTTTCTTTCTTTTCGTCTTTGTTTACTGGGCGGCTCGCTTTGGGGTTATTTTGCTTCTGTGCCATAATCTCTGTCTGGGGGCAGACTTGTTGCATCGCTGGTAGAGTATTGGATTGATTTGTCGTGTTTCTGGATATATCAGATGTGTCGTGCTTGTACCTAGTCCTGACACTGGGTGTCCGTGGGAGGCGTCGTCCGGTGACCTAATGCCTGAAGTGAAATGTGGAGGGAGGCTATGGTGCTGGTACTGCCTGTGTGGGTGATTATTTCTGGGTTAAGGGTTAGCACCAATGTTGGTGGAGTGAGTTGAAAAGGAAAGTAAATAAAAACTACAAAGGCAAAGGAAACTCTCCCTACATCAATCAAAGAAAAAAGGACACATTGGCTCAGAAGGGCCTTGAATCCCCTCCACCACGAAGCTACAAATGAAGATTATAATGGGGATCTGGAGGGTTCTTGGAAGCACCCGGCTCCAGAACCTGGCTGCAAGCAGTATTTTTGTTTTCAATATCATGCCTAGTGGTAACAAGCTTGTTGACATACATAACAGAATGGCCCATTGCCCGGGGCATGAAGCTTGCGAGCAAGTTTATTGGCTCATTGGTGGTCAAGTCCCGACTGTTTAAACTGGCTAAAGGCGTGCTCAGTGTAGTGGGTTACATGCTTCATGGGTGGATATCAATGAGGCCACTAATGTGGGTGTTGTTTATTTGGTGGTGAGCTGCAAGAAATCTGGCTTCAGTATGGTGATTTTTTTTTATAACAACAGTGTTTTGACTTCATTCTCCAGTTGAAGGAAGGTTGGTGAGAGCTGCCAGTCTATTGAGTGCTATTTTGCCTGAGCCACTGTGATGACCATGGTTTGGCAGGGGGATGTCAAGTCATGTATCCCATTAATACCAAGGCCCATGAGGGTTTGTATGACACATGTGACGAGGTTGGAGAGGTTGCCGGGGGGGGGGGGGGTATGCAGTGACAGAGCTTTAGTTATGATCTGTAGGACATCATGGAACATGCTTCCCCCTCCTTTCCTAAGGTGAGGCTCACTATGGTGGATACTGATCCGCTGGCGGGCCTGCATGCAGTAGTGTAATTGTCATTTTACACGGAGGTTGAATCACCTTTGTTGAGGAAGTCCACGGACAGGTTCCTAAGGTGTGCCATTTGGTTGATGAGGAGATTGCGGCTAAGTGCCCGGTGTCTGGCTGATGGGTCCAGGCTGGATATGTGTTCGGAGGCCATGCGCCTGTGGTATCAAACACATTCTCGGGGCGCCTTAGTCCAAAGTTATCTACATCCTCTTGTATCATTGCTGCTGCTGCTGCTGCTCCTTTCAAGGATCCAATCCTAGTTCAGGTTAAGGCTCACTTTGGACCCCTTTGGTGGGAGCCAATGGGAGGCTCTTTCCTTAATGCATGCGGCCAGACGGCAAGCGTTACATTCTTTTTCCCTTTATGTTGGTTCTGTCAATCATCTTACCCCAGATGGTAAGCTATGCAGGGGTGTATGGAGTAACTGCACAGGCGTAGGCAAGACTAGGACTGATGGCTACGCAAATTATATCTTTGGCTTGACAGGGAGAGGTTAGGGAGGAATTGAGATTTTCAAGCTTTTCCCTCGGGTTACAAGTCATACGTTGGATCTGGTGCTTCCAGTTTCAATCCGTGGTGGGGCCCTGCCTTTTAGGTGACCTTTCCTTAATGCTCACAGCCAGACTTGGCAAGCGTAGTCTTTTCTTTTCTTTTCTAATCCGTGGTAAGTTGGGCTCCAAGGTAGAGAAAGGGCTTATCCGATAATGAAAATTGAGCTTTCTGTTTTTGGATGTCTATTTCTCCTTTGAGTTGATGACTGAAGACTTGGAAAGGCGTTACCTCCGAGGATGGGTCATTATTACCTTTTGGGGGTCGACTAAGAAGAATAGCAGTGGACTTTGTCACAAAGCGGTTTTGCTGCCAGAGACGATGAGTGCTGACCAGTCTGAGTACAGAGTAAGCTTACGGCCTTGGACCTTGCGGTCTTGAATTGTGTTTGTAGGGCACAGCAGGTCATCAGCAAAGGCCGCACTGCTCAAGATGTCAGCGAGGTGGGTTTCAGTGATGTTTTAGTTTGGGATGCAGCTGTGCTGGTACCTGCAGCCCCTACGTGGAGTCATCGGAGGAGTGATTCCATATAGAGCAAGAAGAGGAAGGGGAGGTAGCGCAATACCTTGGATTGTCCCTCTTTCAACAGGTATTTGTTTGGTGCTTCTTCCTGAGGCTAACCTGACTCGAGAGGTAGCATTTTCATAGAGATTTTTTGCTGTGGCATCAGAAGAGTAGCCCAAATCATACATGATCTAGAGCATTTGATCGTGATAAGTGGTATTAAAAACAGAAGTCTACGATGAGGATATACTATGCCCTCTAATAGAAAAGAAAAGGAAAGTCTACGATGAGGACATACTACGCCCTCTAGTAGATGTCGTTACTAAACGCTTATGCATCCTCAAGCCCCATGATGACATTCTGGAGCTGGTGTATTGTGACTTTTTGGTTCTGGAACCCAGCTTGAGTGGAGCTTAGTAGGGAGTGTGCTTTCGCATACTCGTAGAGTGTGATTGTGACCATGCGGGTCCACAGCTTGTTGAGTGTGTTGGAAAGCCCAATGGGTCTGTAGGATGAGATTTGTGTCTCTTCTCCTTTATTTTTGTCAATCAGGATTGTATCCCTAGCTTTCCATGATACTGGGGTAAGGCGGGTGGCCCACATGATGATGAAAAGTTTGTGGTTGCATTCTTGGATCTCATGCGGGAGCATCCTCGGTATCTTGTTCACTATGCCGTCAGGGCCTGGTGATTTGTTATTGCTGAGTGAATTGCATTCATTGAATGAACTTTTGTCCAGGATCTCACAGTGTCACCGGTCTCTTTGCTTGCTTCCACGTATTTACTCTTTTGTGATCAGGGATTGGAGGGTGAAAGGATCTGGGACAGGTTCTGATTTTCCAGCCTGTTCCTAGGGATAGTCGTGAGATGCTCCTCGTGGCATGCATTTTTAATTTTCCATATTTACAGCTTTGCAGCTGTGTAGTAGTTTGAATAGTCTGGGCTTGCCTGGCCGGTCCAGTTTCAATAGTAGCACAAACATACCTCAACTAGATGTGCCATTGAAACAGAAACACTCATACTGGTTCTGATGCCCTAGGATGCGTGCTGCCAGAAACCGACCAGACCCACACTAGCTTCCCTCTCACCTTTTGATGAGGGAGACTTCCGGCTCTTTATGCCAATGTGTCTCCTTTACCCATACTAGCAACCCATCTCGACCCTAAGATTATACCTGCTCATGATATATATATATATATATATATATATATATATATAGAGAGAGAGAGAGAGAGAGAGAGAGATATCCACTTCGTGGAATCCAAATACTGCCCAGACACTAACCCCTTACCCAGCCTATAAACAGCTGCTGCCCAGCAAGCTAGTACTGGTGTTAGACCCCGCACTTGTAGCCTCAGGAACCCAAACAGAAGCAACAACTTGTTGCTTGAAGGTAACCTTGTACACCATCTCACTAAGATGGTAGTACTGGCTTACTATCCCAGTGGACATTCAATGGCATATTTGAAATGAACAATGCAAAACATACGCTTGCGAAACATATGCTGCACATCCAATACAAGTTCAACAAATGTTTGGCCGCCAGTAGAGTATGATCTGATCCAAGAACGCTGAACCCTTTGAGCATAACCTACCTCGTGCTTTTCCAGACACCGTGGTGACAAGACCGCAACAAAAATGAGTATTTTTTGGCCAGGTCTGGTTTCAGGCCTCAGTGTTTCCGCTCAGCTGGCCTTGTAGGCGCATAAAACAATGTAACTTCATTTTAGTTCCAGCATCTGTTTAGCTCTGCACCCCAAGTAGTGCAACACGTCTTAGAGACTTAATGAACCACTGGCAGGCTGATGTCTTAGGATTAGCCGAGTTTGTATCATATCGTGCAGATGATCTGCACGCCTGAAATATTGTGACTGGCTTGAAGTATGTACCATACTTGAGCAATGATTGCTTTTAGATTGGACTGGTTTGGCTACAGGCACGTTCTACTTCAGCTAAGCTGCCCCTGCAGGCAGGTGCAGCTATGTAACCTTTTTCTTTCCAAATCTTACCTTACTGGGTGTGGCAAGCACCATCTATAATGACTACAGCACCGCTCCTCTAGCCGAGCTTCCGATATATCTCTCTTTTTTGGAGCAACACTAAAATAGTTTTAGACATCAAGCTTTCCTTCTTACTAGTTTTAAACTGAGGTCTGGTTTGGTTGCAGACATCTCTTGTTCTGCTTCAGCTCAGCTGCCCTCGTAGGCAGGTATAGCTATCTAAACCCTTTCCATTCCTTTCCTCTAGTTGAGCTGGGCCTTACCGGACAATCTTACGTACCCCTGCAGCAGCAGCAGGAACGACAGCAGCAGGAGCGACAGCAGCTGCAGCAAGCGGAGCCCCAGTCACTCCCACCAAGAGGAAGCGCACCAGCCAAGAGCCCAACCCTGTCCAGCACCAATACTGCCCTCCCCCAGCTGCAGGAGCAGCAGCACCTGTACAAGAAATGCACGCAGGTGGATTTGGAGGAGCCAAGAGGCATGGACAAACTGCAGACCAAGAGACCCGAGTTCGAGCACATAAGACTGCGCAGGCAATAAAAGCAGCATGGGTCCCTAATAAGAGGTACGGGGGGGTGTATGGGGGTCCTCAAGGGCCGTCCATACCCCGTGCCATGTCTTGGAGAGATTACAGAGGGTGCTTATCTGCTGAAGAGATTCAAGCAAGGCAACGCAGTTGATACCTTCTTTGACGTGTGCACTCACCAGGCTGTATCAGCGGTTACCCTTCCTGAAGCATTGCATTGCATCTTTAACAGTGGATGCTGAGAACTGAAGTGCAAAGCAGAACATAACACGTTTACTATGGCCTCTTGGACCTTTCTTCAGAGCGGTGCTGTTCTCAAACTTTCTGTGCTTCTTGTGGAAACACAACAGTGTGTTTTCTTAACACTACAGCCTTACGGAGTTTTTTGTGCATGACTTTGCGTGCTTGTTTCATTTAGAGTGACTTTTACAGTTGACACTTCTGAACTCAGCTCAAGGCTTTCAGTTGACATTTACACAAGTTTGGTTTGTTTTGGTTACAGGCACCTTTTGCTTCAGCTAAGCTGCCCTTGCAGGCAGGTACAGCTATGTAACCCTATCCTATCCTATCCTTACGTACCCCTGCCTTGGGATCTTTTCTGGATTTGCCTAAGCAAGCTATTTCCTTTCCTAAGCAAGTCATGCGTAATGCGAGCAGGTTCTGGCTTCGCGCTCATGGTATGAAAGTTGAATCGACTTTTTGGCAGGATAGAACCTCTGTGTGTGACAGGTGTTCTTGCAATAAAATTCAAGATGAAGTACATGCTCTCTTTCACTGTCCTGATGAACAAGTTTGTATTTTGCGCCGCAAGTGTCACACGCTTTTTGAACCTTATTTCCAGGATCTGAGATGCAACCTTTTTGCTGCATCAAGTGAACTCTCAAGCTGTTTCTCAATTCCTTCACCAGCGAAACACTAAGCTTTTCTGTTTTGTGTCTAAGCTTATGGCTAATTTTTCCTGGCTGAGACCAGCCACAGGCCGATCAGCCAAACAAACTGGCTGAAGGTCACCCCCCATTGACCATTGTAACCATTACCGGATACCTGGCAGAAAATTGAGCCTCTCAATTAAGTTGCCATGCACTCCAATCCTTAACAAAAATCATAAACACCAAGTGCAAATCATACTCGCAGGATTCTTCTGGTAGGGGAGTCACCGGGGGCGAGGCAGTGCAGAACAGGAGGAGGAGAGTCCACACCTGCAGGCACATGGCTGACAACCCGCCAGACCTCCACTAGTTGTTTCCCGTTGGCTCTTTGCTCGGCTTAGACTAGGCTTGTGAGTCTCTCTGGTGAGGCCCTAGCTACCTTGCTAATAAGGAAACCTTGTCTTAATTCATACAGCTGGACCTGGCTTGCGCAGTCTTTTCTTCTCTTTTTGTGTCTTGTTTTCCTTGAATGAAGTAGGGAGTGTTCTCACTGCCTGCATGTTTTTTTTTTTTCTTTTCTAAAGGAGTACATGATACAAGTGTGTGGAGATGTGAGGGGTTGGCCCCCTGTTCATGTAAGGAGTGAGGGGAGTTCTTGCCTGCTGAGTTGTTCTTTTCTTACCCCTGCGCACCACAAAAAAAACTATGTAGGCATTAAAAACACTCCCCACAGCGATATAGGATACCCAGGGCCAAGGCACCATGTATCCCCCCACCAAGAAAAGAGGGAAAACATCAGTAGGGATCAGGAGAGTTTACCGCTCTTGTAAACCCTGTAAACCCTAGCAGTACCCTATGCCTCTTGTTGACACTCAGATAGACAGCGCAAAAAATCTCCTGTGTGTGCAAGATGGAGGAATTTGTGCAGACTGATTGCAGACCGAGCCCTAGGGGGGTTCAGATTAGACCTAAAAATGCACACAAATTTCAGAGCCAGCACTCCTGGAATGGCTTCCCATCACGGATATATATCCGTGCATGTGCCCATTTAAAGCAAAAGGATACAAAAAGAGTGTCTGCAGGTTGTAAATGTCAGAAGTGTCACTCCACATCATCTGCCACCCCACTGACCCTTTCATCTTCCACATCAATGTAAATGTCAGGAGTGTCACTCCACATCATCTGCCACCCCACTAACCCTTTCGTCATCCACATCAATGTCAAAATCATCGGACTCATAGATCTCATTCGCGTATGTGGTGGCAAGGCTGTCAAGTGTGGCACCTGCATGTGTGTGATGTGATGTGTGTGTGTGTTGTGCATGTGCGTGTATGTGCATTTGTGTTATTTCACACTCATGCCATTTTCTATATCGAGCAACGGCTTTGCTGAACATCAGCCTGCACACATTTATGGCTGGGGTGAATAACTAGCCTATATAGCTATCATACACTATATTCTTTCTCGTGCTTTTATCTCAAACCTGAGCATGCCAACGAATATCATTTCAACTACATTCACAATAGTGAAAATAGGATGATCCCAGGCCACTCTGCTGGCCTCAGGTCACCCCAGAAGGGCCCACAACTTCAACCTACAACAACTTTTTCTCCCAAAAAACTAGGTTATTGTGGCCCCAGTGTACCATGCTCACATCCTGCAAATCCAACAAAAGGATGGAGGTGGTCAAACATCGATCTTTCTAGCAATCCAGAAGCTGATTTTTCCTGAATTTGAGTCTTGAAGCTGAGTAGGTCAAAATTTTACCTGACTGGCTGCTTGTTCTTTTCCTTCCATTTTTTGTTGTAGTGGTTCTTTGACAAAAGAAGCCCAATTTACAATATAAAATACCCAATTCATTGCAGTAGGTAATCCAAATGTAAAATTTGGTTAACAGTAGGGCCCACGCTGCTGCTGATTACGTGTGCTCACCACAACCAGGGCCCGTCATAATTATGTCCATCATCAACACAAGGGGAGTTGTTGCCCTTTAGTATATCCTCTCAAAACTAATTCAAACAGGTGTACAACTGGAAAATAAGTTGATTAAAAATCAGGCGCCACAACCTATGCCATAAATAGGTGATATACTGCCGGACACTTTATAACCTGCTTCTGAGTATGAGCAGTTGCTGGTGTGAAGGAAAGGGCTGGATTGGCATGCTAGGCACACAGGGTGTGGCTCAGGTGGAGCTCTGTGCACCAAAAACTTTAACATTTCTTATTCGAACACACCTTCAGTTTCGAATATGCATATGTTTTCCTATAAATATTTCGATAATATTGGAGTGCAATATGTGCCCAATGCCTGCACTTCTCGGTCACCCCTGTAAATGCCATTTTTGAGAGGGACCTCGTTGAGGCCCACACTGCAGAAGCGAGTGTGTAGGAAGGTTTCTGGTAATACTGCACGTGATTCTGGGTTGTTGTGAGGGCCCCTGGTGCTTGTCAGATTTTGTCTCCGCGGAGAGGCGCACAAAAGCAGGGAGGTCCAGCCAGGCCTTGATAAGCAACCTCCGCGCCCGCTGTTTGTCCTGGCCGACGCCTGGGGTTGTCAGCAGCAACTTTGACGACGCGGACTGCAATGCTGGGCGCCAGGGAGGAGTTGCTGGGCTCTGCAAAGTTGCTGGAGCTTTTAACTTTGAAAGTTTTGCTTGCGCGATTCCGACCAGATGCAGTTACCTTTTAAGGGGTTTTCCTGCAATTTAACGGCCCTCGATTTCTGGTTTGTTGCCGGGACAGCTCAATTAGCTGTCGAACGGGTTATCTAGAGGGTCCCACGGAAATCTGGGACTGCTGTTTTGATAACTATTTAATTTAGAACACTTGCTGTGCTTCAGGTGCGGGTTTGCTCAAACCGCTGAAGAGTAATTACGATTTGGATTCCGAACCCCATCTCAACACCCCGTTGAAGCGCCTAAATTTCATTAAGTATTAATAGAAAGCCGTTCCCTATCGTCAGCACTCCTCTCAGCTAACTTTGAAGCGCCCCCCAAAACAGCCCCCTGCCAGCTCGCAGCAGGTGGCCAGCGCTGCACTCAGGGCACACCCTGGGGTCCACTTGCAGGCTTGGGGGTGCAGCTGGAGAGTCAGGGCACACAGGAAGTGAGTTTGGCTGGATGAGCTCAAAAATATGCAAGCCTAGCACGCAGCAGCGTTCACCAAACGGGACCAGCTCAGCGCTGAAAACTTGCTTTTTTTATTAGCTTTCAGGTGGTACACTCAGAATTGGCAGAGGTGGCCTGGCTGGCAAAAGGCAGGATAACACGCAGGGATGTGGCGCCTGATTAAAAGTAAAAAAATTATAGAGTGTTAAGCCAGAGGTTTAATGCAATAGAAAGCAAAGCAAGTTACAAACAAGCTTGATATTCCTTGGGGCAGTTTGGGGGGGGGGAGTCGTTGACCACCTCTGGCATTTTGAGTGGCAGAGAGAAAAGAGAGTGTGTGTGGGAAATGCACTCAAAAATATAGGGCAGTATCCCATTTGGTCTTTTATACGAATAACCAAAGCGCATAGAGATTTTGTAAGTTTGCTGGAAGCAACACAACCGGCCAAAGTCACCGAGGACAACAGCCTAGGACCACACATTACACAGAGCAAGCAAAAAAGAGAAAAATCTATGCAAAGCTTGCATCAAGGAGGGATCGAGCAATCATTCAATTATCCAGTTTCGTAAAGGAGAGTCGCAACACCCATAAAAATTAAACAGCAAGGAACGTTTGCAATGCAGCGCAGATGTGTATGCCCTGCAAACAAGACATATTTGCCAGCTTGATCACAAGATGGGCAAGTAGCCTGCAATGTTGCTATCATGCCCCTTATTCAAAGGTCGCAGTCTTACTAATTTAAAGAGCTGCTCAACAATGTGCAATGGGGAAAACAGGTGAGGATGCAGTTGCTTTGGTGTTAAAAGATGCAGCAGCAGCACAATCATGCAAAGAGTGGATCTGAAGGGGAGCTTGCCAACCAGGGTCGTACCATTTGCCAGTCTGAGAAAGTTTGCCAATATTCATTGGAATCTAAGGTATTGGCAAATTATTGGATTGCACGTTTGCCAGTAGGGGGCATGAAGGACATGACAATTAGCACCCTTGCAATCCCCATTCCCTTCCCATTTCTCCTCCTTTTTCCCGCTGGCACAATAATTTTTGGGGGAGGGTAAAGGGCCCCAAAGGAGTTTTGGAGGGCTTCCAAAGGGGCAAAAAGGGATCTTGGTTGGATGTTAAGGGGTCCTATTTTTGGAGAAGGTTGACAGCTGGATGGAATGCTAACACGTGTGCACACCACACACCTGGCAGCACACCTTCCAGGAACTTGTCCATAAGCTCCTTGCCAGCAGCAAAAACGGTGCACGCATACACTGACACAAACACACACAAAACACACTTGTGTGCACAACACACACCTGGCAGCACGCCTTTCAGGAACTTGTCCATGAGCTCCTTGCCAGAAGCAAAAACGGTGCGCGCACACACTGACACAAACACACACGCATGTGTGTGCACAACACACCTGGCAGCACGCCTTTCAGGAACTTGTCCATGGGCTCCTTGCCAGCAGCAAAAACGGTGTGCGCGCACAGACACAAACACACACCTGCAGCACGCCTTTCAGGAACTTGTCCATGAGCTCCTTGCCAGAAGCAAAAACGGTGCGCGCACACAGACACAAACAAACACACATGTGCACACTACACACCTGGCAGCATGCCTTCCAGGAACGTGTCCATGAGCTCCTTGCTAGAAGCAAAAACAGTGCGCGCACACACTGACACAAACAAACACACACATGTGCACACTGCACACCTGGCAGTACGCCTTCCAGGAACTTGTCCATGAGGTCCTGGTCAGCCTGCTGCTGTGAGGTGCGTGCCGCAGCCTTGTCATCGTCCTCCGTGCGTAGCAGGAATAGCGCCTCGTCCACGATGTCAAGCTCCTCCTCCTCTGCCTACAGATGAAGCAGAATAAGAACCAAGATGTTAGGGAATAGAAGAAGAGGAAAAATGCATAGACGGAGGAGAGGAGGCATCAGAGGTTACCGGCACTGGCTCAGGTTGGCTTACAGTAATATACATTTCCAGGGATGGTCAACTGAGGCCCAACCAAGACCCAAAGCAGCCTTCTTTCTGCATGCTCTCCAGTACTAAAGTTTTAACTGTGCCCGCTACAGGCATTGTGCCTAATTTGCTGCGGCACAAACCCTACTTTTACCCAACAAGACAACTCCTCCGATCACCCATGCACCAATTTGGCTGCACTTAGTAGTGGAGTCCTTGTACGAACCAAAACACCATCTTAAAAATGGATTGGAGGAGCCCTGCACTTGGAATGATACAGAATTTCCGCAGTCTCCCTATAAAAAAAATTCAGCACAGGGGGTACCAGAAAGGTCAAGCTTTGACCCCCTCGATCCCTTCTCAATACCTGAAAGTATTGGACTCGTCACCCCCAGAAAGCTAAGTAATTTCGCAACCACACATCAAAAGCGCAGCACAAAACTGATTACCTAACAGAACTGCACATCAACCACGAAGGGGCTATTGCCCTCACAAAGCATAAATTTCACAACTACACACAATTGTGCATCCTCAAAACAATTGTTTAAACTAGTGCCCGCAGTCGCCGCGCAGGGCAAAAAACGTTATCTATGTGCGGTGATATACATTCTCTACGGTATGCCGGATGTTAGCACGGCACATGGAGGAAATAAATGTCTGATTTCAAAAATGAAAAAAATGGAGTTGTGGGCCCATTTTGGGTAATTTGAGGCCAAGAGAGTGATCTGTAGCCATCTGACCTGCCACCATTATTTGGTTAATGTGATTGTTTTGAAATTGATGTGGTTGGCGTGGTAAGGCATGAGAAGGAAAAGAGTAAGAAGCATGATGGGTTTAGGCCAGTGTAGGCCAGTTGGACCCCCACTGGTAGGTTTCCAAAGCGTCACGCAGATGCAGGGGCCTATCAAAATGTGTCTAAGCGCAGCCCTTATGCCTGTGTGTACGGTCACAGTGGAAAGGGGCTGACTGTGTTTGGGCTCAAGCTCAAGGCAGCATTGCCTACTCATGTGTCCTTTCCTTACAATCGATTGCCCAAGGCGTTTTTGTTTTGCAACGCTGGGTTGAAATGGGTAAACATAGCAGCATTCACGGCACAACCAATTGGCCCATCGACCCATTTCCTCCTGCATGCCCTTGCAAAGAAAGTGCACTTGTGGACAGTGTTAGCATGCACATAGAGACGCAGGAGCGTGGTGCCTTCCCTGATGCTAGCAGGCATAGCGGCGGTGTCTGTCGAAGGAGGTGTGCCCATGGAGGCATCCCAACCAGCCTTGTCTTTTTTCTTTTCTGTAGGCATCCCAACCAGCAAGAACCACCCCTGACAACCACCAAGCCTGCCACCCCTGCCCACCATTAACCAGCCACAGCAACTTCTGCCCAAGGTTCCCTTCTGACTCAGCCTACCAGTAACTGACCTCTCTGGTTGTCTTCTTCACCAGCTCCTTCTATCCATCAATAGCTCCATCAGAGCTCCTTAAATCCACCAATACCCCCATCACCAGCTCCTTCAATCCATCAGTAACCAACCTCCTTGGGCATCTCCTTCACCAGCCGGTCCGCATTGTTCAGGATGTAGTCGTTGAACTCCTCAAACTCCTGGGAGAACACGAGCTCCGCACGAGCCCAGGGTGCAATGTTTGCTGGAGAGGCTTCCTGCACACAATGATACACAATCAGCAAATTTGTGTGTGTCCAAACACAACTATGAGTGTTGGCTTTAAGTAAACGTTATCTTCAGGGGGTGCGATGTTTGCGGGAGAGGCTTCCTGCACAAATGACACACGGTCAGCAAAGTTGGGTGCGATGGTTGCGGGAGAGGCCTCCTGCACATGATGACAACAATCAATAAATTGGTGCTATGTTTGCGGGAGAGGCTTCCTGAATGCATAATGGCACAGCCAGCAAAGTCGTGTTTGATGTAAGTGGGGGTTGAAGCGGAGTGCTTTTGTTAGGGCTGCTATGTTTGCAAATCCCACAAAAGCTGTATTTGGCTGCAGAGGAGTGCAAATGATGGACAGAGATTTGGTTGGAATTGCAATGCACAGTGAGGCAGGGGCACAGATGGCATGCTTACATTGATACTATGCAAAGGTGATCGCGCCACATGACAAAGGATCAGGAAAAAGACACTCAACAGATGGTATTAGAGGAGGGCACTCAGAGAATCCCAGAAGACAAAAAGGATGACAACACATGGCAAGGATTAAGATGAAGGCACTCAAAAGCAGCACTAGACAAAAACAATTACGCCACATTACAAAGGCACTAAAAAAAGGCATTAGATAAAGGCGCTCAAAAGAGGCTTCAGGCAAGCGTTCAAGACTCTTGGAAAAAAGCAGAGGCACAAAAATAGGCGATAGACGAAAGGATCCCGACACATGGCAAAGGACCAGGACAAAGGCACTCATAACGCAGCATTAGACAAAGGCACGCAAAAAAGCCTCCTGCTGGGACACATTTTATTCATTGAGGCATTTGAGCAAGGAGCGCACAGAACTATCAAGACACACACACCAACACGCACATGCAATCACGCACATATGCGTGCGCGAACAAACACACACCTGCAGCTTGTAGTCATCGTCCTCAAATGCAGTCATCAAGCCCGCCACGCGCCGCGTGTTGGCATAGATGTTGGATACGCGCGCACGCGAAGCATCATGGGCAGCATAAGCTGCTTGGTGCACTTCCTCCCGCTCCATGTTGCGCTTGTACCAGTACTCCTGCATGTGTGCGTGTGCGTGTGTGTGTGTGTGTGTGCTGGCGTCTTGAAGAGCTACTTCTGTATGGCTTCAGCATTGTGGGGAGAACACAAAAAAATGTTTTGCATTCAGAATATAACCAATGCAGCTTACAAATCTTCAGGCTGCTCAAAACCTCAGTGCGAAACCGCAAGCCATCTGTACCAATGTTGAGCATTGAGCATCCACACAGGAAACAAACGCTTGGAGCTCTGTGCCCTTACTTACAGCCACTGTGTCGCAACTTTCTTTGAGTTTCCCTCCTCAATTCGCGCTATTCAAAATAGGGTAGCAATTGCGATGGAGCAAATAATGGAGAAAATCGGATGCATGCAAGCAAGCAGGAGGGTATTAGTAAGTTCTGACCTGCAGGTATTTTCCCAGGTTTTAAAGAGGAATTTCAAGCTGGCTGTGGCCATTCCTCTCAAGGTGCCTAAAGCCCAACCCTTATGAACTTCACAATACCCTTCCTGCATTCTTGAGCTTGTGACCAGGCCTTTTTTTTGGTTTTGGCAAAACCGAGATTTCAATACTGTGAGGGAATCCCCCTTTCTATTTTACACTTTACCCTCCAACCAAGGTAACAGCTGTTTCCCCTTACAATGCTGCATTGTGCTGTGCCTTCGCGCTCTAAGTACTTCAATGCAAGCACGACTCAATGTTTGTCGTTATCTCATATGCTTCGCATGCAGACCAGTCCATCAAGCAAAAAAGTTACAACATCCATGCACCTCCAAGTGTCCAAGTTCTGAAAGTCCAAGCACCCAAGTCATATCAAGTCCCCAACTAACAAGTCCACCAAGCAAATTGCACTTTACCAACGTCCCCTTATAGCCCGTCTCATCCACATTTCATTTTTGCATCTAGCCGCCTGCCCATTGCATCAGGGTGGGGGAAGGACATCAAATCATACTTTATGCTCTTTAATCCCTCGTCACTTAAAGCCCTCAAGCACACACATTGGTGTGCTTCTCCTTCAAGAAACTGTGCTGAGGGCTTTTCAGATACTTCAGGGCAGGAAAATGTGCTCATCCTCTTCCTCATCAAGCAGACACCACGACAAGTACACTAGCTGACCGAAACTCAGCAGCTTTGCTTGCCACTGCTGCAGACTCTGAAGCTTGCTTCTTCCGTTCCGCTGGCTCTTGCACGTCTGCGCTGCTGCACCCTCTGTCGCTCAAGCTGCTGGCCCTGCTGTCACTGCTGCTGTCACTCATGCTGCTTGGTTTAGGAGCAGGAGTAGGGGGTTTGCTATGGTGCTGCAAGAAGTCCAGCATCTTACGCATGAACATAGATGCACCCTGCCTTGCACACACCATCTACATTCATGCCATGATCCTCAAGCCACACATGCCTCTCATTCTCCTTCAGCCAGCTAGCCTGGAACGTGCTGCTCACACATTGCTAAGGCCAACTTGTGTTTACCTGCACTGTGATGTCTCCTTGCCCTACCCATTGCATTTCTTAACGTTAACTAGTTGCCCAAGTTCAGGTCCTTGTGCGGCTTAAATGGGGTCAAAATATCCATGCACACTTCCGGGCGTATCAACCATTCTAATACGATCTCCAATCTCATCCCAAGTTTTAACACAGTCGGATTGGCAATACGGGAAAAAGAGGCCTGCTTGTGACCAATAAAGGGACTGCCTCCCAACCACGCACGATTCCTGCTCTCACCACCCACCACTTTCGGATTTCCAGCGTACGACCACAGAACGCACCTTGATGAGGCTGAATTCCATGAAGGCCCGCTCCTTGGCAGTGGCGTTGTGAGGGAGGATGTAGCTGCCAGGCAACAGGGCATCCTCATTGATGTCTGTGCGCATCCGCCTGTGTGTGTGTGTTTTCAGAGTGTGAATAGATCCTGGAGGCCAGGTGCCTTTCTTTTATGCTTTTGCTGCACCACAGAACCAATTGCATGGAGCAGAAGACACATCCAAAGACGTGTATATCATTGATTTATTCAGAGACATGAATGTTGAGTGCAATAGTTTCACCCATTTCCTTCTCTTACATACAGCCGGACCCGAGCGTAAAAGGTTCATCACTGCGCAGCACCACCCTTGTTTGGCAGCCCAAATACAAAATCCCATCTTGTACACAGTGCAGCACCACCCTAGTTTGGCAGCCCAAACACGTGATCGCATCCACACCCACATGCACCCACACATCCGGTCTTCACCCCTCTTCCGCCTCCCTTCACACTCACAGGTCAATGGCCCCCATGCCTTTGTGCTGTTTCATCCACTTTATGACCAGCTGCCCCAAAACAACACAAATACACAAATACACACACAAATACACTTACTCTGTGGCTCTGTCACTCTGAAACACACACACACACTCACGCGTACCTGTACAGATCAATGCCGCCCAGGCTCTCCCGCAGCGCCGTCTTCTCCCATCCCATGTCTGGCAGCCCCCCCATTCGCTCTGCAAAGCTGGGGTCCGTCAATGGCCCCCCTTCTTGATAGCCTTCCTCGCCAGCCTTCGGGGCTGCCTCACGCACCCAAGAGGACCACCTGCTGCTGCCCAATTCAGCCCCCCCTTGGCTCTGTCTAGCCAGGGCGGGGGTGCCGGCAGCGGATACGCCCGCCAGGCGCGCGGCCAGGTCAGCTGTGTGTGTGACAGAAGGAAAGAAAGGGAAAACTGAGTGAGTGGGCACAATGCAGCAAGAGCACAGAGCACACTTCCGAAGCAAAGGCACGGAAAGCACAGATATTCCTGCTGCTTGGTGAAAAACAATGATGCTGGTAATGGCTGCAAAAATAGTTTTCACCATCCTATCTCCATCTTAGCACATTAGCACAATAAAGGCACGTTCCATGAGTAGTCGCATCCCCTCATCCAACCTCAGTCAACTGTGGGCCATTCAATGCACACCCTTCCCAAAGTTTCAAACCTATGCAAATATGTGCACACCTGTCCCCACCCCCTGTCCCTCCTTCTTCCTTACCAAAGTCATTGCAGGGCCTGGCAGTCTCTTCCAACAAGGAAAAGAAAATGCTTAAAAGGAATGTTCTAGTATATCCAGGCCCATGCTTGCGAGTGGGTTGAGGCGACTGTGGGTCACACCAATGAGTACACCTCACACTTCTCACACTTAGGAAACATCTTCAATAAGCACACTCCAGACGTGTGGGTGTGCTTATGGGTCTCACAGATGAGATGCACCAGCGCAGCACCCCTCCATCCATGCTAATTAGTGCCCGTCCCTGCCCCTCAACACAGGCGCGCGTGAGAACATGTCCAGACCTGTGGGTCACACCCATGAGCCACGCCACCATCTATGCTCATGTGGGTTGCATGAATGAGTAAAGTGCGGAACATGATTTCATTTTCAAAAACCCACTCGTACCTCTTGATGTCCTGAAAACAGGTAACTGTCACAGTTGCGCACAACCACGCACACTAAAAATAAGATATATTCTACAAGCGCTGTCACCGCACAGGGCCAAAGACGTTATTTACACGCAGTGATATAAGGTTTGCCCGGTAATAATAACAACACCATCATCGTCATCATTATTATATCAATTACCGTAGCAGCACTGATGTATTGCGAGACTGATATAACTGCAAGGTACCAAAATAATTTTAAAGTTTTTTTTGCAAATATTAGGGTTTGCGAGATCCACCAAGACAACTCAAAATCTGCACATTGCTGTGCTTTTGCGCCTCTTGCGCTGCTCTCACTTCCTACTCATCCCCTCCCTCCATCGCTTCATCTGTGGTGTCCTCAGACTCCATCGGCTCACTTGCCCTCCTACACCCCTTGCCCCTGCCCCCCCCTGCTCCTGCTCCCCTGTTTTGTTTTGCAGCATCTTGCTCCCTTGTGCATGAGCCCCTTCCCCTGCCCCTTACCCACTTTTCTGGCTTGGAGCTGTGGCTGTGGGGTCCACAAGCCCCTCTGGAGCACGGCTAACATACCTTGCCAGGCCTGCCAGCCCTTCCCCCCCCCTGCTCCCAGCTGCTGTCTCAGTTGCCACCTCCTCCATGCTGGACAGCTCCAAATCCTTGCACTTCTGCTCGGTGCAGCCCTGTCAAAAAGGGTTTTCTGCCCCTTAGCAGCATGGGGCTGTGTTTGGGGACCTGATAAGATGCTCACTTTAAAATCTTACCCTTTGCGAGGCCTTGAAAACAGTTACTTTCAAATGCGCTCCATGTTGCGAGGGACCCCAATAATTATTTAGTTATTTGCAACACCCCCAGTGCTACTACGGTAAGTTTATCATTCATTATTATCATTGCATGAGCATGGTTGTGTGCACAGTTGCACAGCAGCTGCTTTTTCAAAGCAATTGTCCAAATATCTATCTTGCCAATACTGGAGCGCCTCAAGCAAGCATTGAAGGCAGGGTACTTTCTAATGCACGGTTATATGCAGTCGCACAAAACCTGCTTCGTCCAAGTGGCTGTTAACCATGTTGCCTACTAAAGAGGTGCCCAAAGAGGCATTCAAAATAAGATACCTCAACATCTTCAGCTGGGAATGCATATGCTATTGATATTAGAATAGGCAAGAGGGACCTTCCTCAGGCATGATTTCATTAGCTTCATGAAGGGGGAGGTGAAGAGCAAATCCTCATTGACAGCAGCCTGCTTCTCAGCCGATGGCATGTAGGGGGTAAGAGATGAATGCGCCTGGTGCCTGACAAGGCGGCTGTGGCCTGCTTCACCATCATCCAAGCCAACCACCTCCTCTTCCTTGCGAGGGCACTCGTATGAAGAGATTTGCTGTTTGCATGTTTGCAGGGGCTGTTGGGGCTCATTGAAAGCTTTGAACTCCAGCGTGCATGGTCCTTGGCTTAATTTGACACTATCAACACATGATAGCCCTCTCTGAGCTTCTTGGTCAATGGATCTCCAGGTGACGCTTGGCCTCAGCAGGCGTCTTGCAGGCCCCCATGCACACCTGGCGCACCACGCCATCTTCGATTTCCAGCTAGCTCGCTTTGTCTTCTCCCCATTTGTTTCTATGCCGGTCCCGTCCCAAGTCCGACTGTGAACTCTTGAAACCCAAAAAATTAGTACATGGACCTCACTTATTATTTAATGTTATCATACATACCGTAGCGACACTGGAGTTTTGCAATATATTTAAATAATTATTGGGGTCGTTCGCAATATGAAGTGTCTTTAGAAATTACTTTTTTCGAGGCCTCGTAAAGGGTCCAGATTTACATTCAGCCATCCATCGGGCCCTACTATGCAGCCCCGTGCTCCTAAGGGGCAGGGATTCCTTTTCTAGCTTGCTGGAGGAGGCAACTGTGGAGAGAGCAGCCTCCCAGGGACGGCATGCATGGGAGGCATGCATGGAGGGGGGGGAGCAGGGCAAACCTGCTCCCGGAAGAGTTGATGGACTCCAGGAAGAGTTGATGGACCCCACAGCCACGGCTCCCAGGGGCTCCCAGAGGCAGGTGAAAGGCACGAGGGAGCTTGCTGCAGCTGTTGCACAAAGCCAGGATAAGCAGGGGGCGTGGGTGGGAAGGCTAAGTGAACCAAAGGAGGTGTCTGAGGACACCACAGATGAAACGATGGAGGGAGAGGGTAAGCAGAAACAGTGAGCTAGTGCAGGAGAGACGCAAAAACGCAAAGGGTTCGCAAAATTTGTGCTTTTTTGGCAGTCGTAAACCCTAATAACTCGCAAATTAATTAATGAAATTATTTTGGTACCTCGAAATAAATCAGCGTCGTAATACATTAGTGACGCTACGGTAAGTACTTCATGACATCATATATAGGGTTGGCCAGATCCGTAGAAGGTCTAAGACGGCGTATAATATACGGAACGTATAAGACGACCCGTATAAGTGGAAGTGACCTCCGTATTCGTAACTGTATAAGCATCTAATACGGCAAAATTCCGTATGTGCCTTAGAAAGGGACCCTTCGAAGGGACCCTTTGACAAAACATCGAGTGGCTGAAATTCGATACCCCCAAATAGCAAACGAAGCTGTTTAAATGATTGCACGATTTAAATGCTTCGAAGTATGTGGGGCCATGCCTCAGGTGCCCCAACACCACGAAGGGGTGCTCAGGCAAGAGGTACTCAGGCAAGGGATGGTGAATCAGCACACCAACAGGGAACACAGCTGCAGAGGAGGAGGGAGAGGAGGGGGAGGCAGAGGAGGATGAGTGATGGGGGGAAGGTGTGGGAAGAAATTGTGGGGGGAGAAGTGTGGGGGGAAGGTGTGCATGTAGTTAATGGGCTTGATGGAAGACAGAATTTGGGGATTGAGGGAGGCTGCCAGAGGGGGGTAACCATTGTTGCAGCCTCTGCCAAAATTTTTTGGGCCTGTTGGGGCCAATTCTGACTCCCAATTTTTTGTAGTAGTAACCGCCATATGCAATATAAACATCCTGCATATTCAAAAATAGGAAAGAAGGAGGTCAAAAATTGGCCTTTTTGGCACCCCCTGGGCTGGATTTTGTGGATTTTTTCCAAGGGAAATGGCTGAAATTCTGTATCTTACCAACCACTGGGTCTTTTTACCCCATTTCTTTTGCAATGATATTCTTTTATTAAAAGGACTCCAAATCACTAAAAATCATCCAATTTGGTGAAGTGGGTGGTCAGGAATGGAGATAAGGTGTCAAAAACTAGGGTTCACGCCGCGGCTGATCAGGCATGTGTCCCGTAACGGCTCTCCTGGAACTCCAGTGTTAGAGAAAGCTCGTGAAACAGGATACCACAGGAACCTAAGTTTGTACGGTGCCAGTCATGGGAGAGCTGTGCTGGGAGCATTTTAAAAACATGCAATTTTAGGCCCACTCTGGTATTCATCCAGATCTTGATCTGGCCATATCTCAGGAACCTATGAATGTCCCAGGACCAAAAGTATTGGCAAATGACCTACTTAAAATTCTCTTTGCAATGAAAAAAAATTGGCTCTGGGACATCCATAGGTTTTTGAGTTATAGCCTTTCAAAGTCCACACAATGGTTACCCCCCTCTGGGAGGCTGCTCTGGTCTTTCAAACTGAAGTACAATGACGTCTCTGAACCATGCCTGTGTGCATGGTGTGTTTGGAACCTTTGGGCTGCCCTAGCCTCACAAACTTTCATTTTTTGGTGCAACAGGATTGGGTAGGCATGCTCAGCTCTTCGAGAGCTGCAGAATGACCCCTCTTTGACTTAATTATGAGAACTTTTAAATTCTGAATTATACGGACTCTACGGATATACGGCCGTATTATACGGATATACACGTATTATACACGTATATGAAACCTCATACACGGACCTGGCCAACCCTAATCATATATTACGTAATGCAATTGCATAGTATCATACATTACGTTATATAATTATTTAGCTATAAATATAACATATTATTTTGTAATATATATAAAAAAAACGTACAATAATTTGAATCATGAGTTTTGCATGCTGCACCGTACAAATGAGCCAAGCAGCCAGAGCATACCTCCATCTATGCTAAGTTAATCCCATTCCTGCCCCTCCCCACAAACACACCTGTGGATCTGTCCAGGCCTGGCGTGCGCAGCTCTTGCTGCTGCTGTGACAGATTAGAGTCCATCCTGTCTTCAGGAACAAAGGATACCTGTGGAGGTTGACTGCCCTGCTGCCTGCTGCTGCTTAGGGCATCAGAGGAAGAGGCCTGTGCTTGGGCAAAGGATTCCTGCAGGATCGCATTACACGCATGTTTCAAACAAACACATGAGGGCCTGGGCTTGGGTGAAGGATTCCAGCGGGGTCAAGTTGTTCAAGAGTTCAAACAAGCATGTGTGGACCTGCACTTAGGCATGGGATGCCTGCGAGTGCAGACCGTGCAAAATTAGGGTGCAACTCAAATGTGAATTTATATGGGCATGAGTTTGGCCTATGCTTGGGTCTGGATATTTGCGGATGCAAACTTTACTCAGCTTGGAGGAAAAACAGGGGCCTGTACTTGGGCACAGGAAGTCCGCATATTGGAAACACTGGCTGAAACGTAGTGTGTGTTTTGTGTGTGGATGTCTGTGTGGACTATAAAAAAAAGGTTTACCTGTGGAGGAGGGGCTGGAGCAGGAGGGTGCACACCGCTTTCCTGCGCGCCAGTCAGGTCAATCTCAAGCTCAGCTTCATCCTTGAGCTTGCTGCTCCCCCTGCAACCAAGGCACAGCCGTAGTTGAGCAATTAGTCTCGCAGCAGTTCAGCAGTAAAGCGTTTGAGTTTCTTGTTTACCTGCGTGCAAGGCGCAGCACCGATGGAGTGAGTGTGTTAATAAGTAAGTTTTTGCCAATATGAGGCAGATATCAGCAGCGATGTGGTGAGTTAGTGGGTTGGTGCGTGAGTTCTTGCCAGCATGAGCGCACCATAGCAGTGATGGAGAGAGGGAGTGGTTTGGTGTGTGAGTCCTTGCCAGCATGAAGCGTACCACAACAGCATGTGGGTTGCAGCATCCAGGTGCACATCAACGGCGGCTTAAGGATGAGATTATTTTTGGTGCAGAGCTAGACGGGCAGGGATCTGAATCGGAACTGGAGGACAAAGAAGGATCTGTCGGCTGTGGGGCAGTGCTTGAGAGGCAGGGATAAAATTAGGGCTGGCTTGGGAAAAGACGCGCCCTCGGCAGGCAAACCTAGCCTGACAGACAGGACAAGCAGAATGCGCAACACACACGCACGCACACGCGCACACACACACGCACATGCACACGCGCGCACGCACACACACACACACACACACACGCACGCACACGCGCACACACACGCACACGCGCACACACACACGCACGCACACGCGCACACACGCACACACACACACACGCACACACACACGCACGGACACGCGCACACACACGCACACGCACACGCGCACACACGCGCGCGCGCACACACACACACGTACACGCACACGCACACGCGCACACACACACGCGCACACGCACACACGCTCTTGCGCTGGGACGCACCTCCGCCGTCTCTGCTGCTTTGCAGGCGTGGGTTCCACTGTCGATGGCTCTGCCTCGGACACTGGCTCTTGGATGGGTGCAGGAACAGGTTCTGTACTTGCACTGACCTCATTGCCAGAAGCTTTGCCCTGTGTGTGTGTTGTGTGTGTGCGTGTGTGAACTTGCTTGTGTGAACACAACTTATTCAATGCGCCTGCTCAAGTGATTGTTGCGGGCACCAGCAACGCTTCTAGTGATCAAGGAAAAGCGTGATTTGGTACCAAGAGGTTCCATTCCCCCCTTTTTCCGTATGAAGTGCAATCAGTCAGAAGGGTGCGACTGTGCAAAAGCTTGCCTCCTTCGGAAGCCATCTTCGTATCATTTGGTAGACAAGACTTAAAATTTGATCCCAGTGAAGTAGCACTACCCACCTGGGCCTTGTGCTGGTAATGTGCTGAAGAGAAGCGTGTGACGCAGCTGTTGCAACCAACTTACAAGCAATGAGAAAGCAGGATATTGTGCTGCTGCTCAGCATTACCCCCCAGTGAGCCTCTGCTTGCAACATGGTTGTTCTGTGCAACAACTGGACACACACAAGATGCGACCGCATTGCAGGACTGTTGCAGGGAGCAATGCTACTTAATCCTTGCCTCTCTTTTTTCTTGCCCACAGTTAGTGGCACAAACATGCCACATCCGTTGCCTATCCAGGCTCCGCGCTGCATAGGTACCAAGTGCAGGTTGTCATGCAATGTTACGCGCCTCTGGTGCCACCATTCTGCTCAGCGCACCTCTAAAGGCACTGGCTCCTCTGAGGGCGCTTTGCTCTTCTTCGGCCTGCCCCTGGATTTGCTGCCTGTGCGGGTGGCAGGGCCGGGGGTGGCCCCCCTCCCTTGGGCTGCCTCAGGCTCCTCAGAGGGCTGCAAAGAGCAAGCAGATGTGCATCAGAAAGAAGTCATTATGTTGGCTTGTTCATGGTGGGCAGGTTTGGTTTTGGAGCAGTGCCCTCAGTGTTTTGGTGGCAGGGCTAAGGATGGCCTCGTTGCCTAGGCTGTCCCAGGTTCTTTGGCTGGCTGCAGGTCAAAACACTCGTAGGCAATCAATTGTTCATCGGAGGATTCTAAACCCCTATCATTACGGGATATGCTTGGGCTCTGCACCTTCAAATAATTGCTGAAAAGGGATGACGAAGACATCAGCAGGGTAGAGTATTTGCCGTGGGCCGTCTCACAGTAGGTTGTGGAGCAAAAGACAAGACTGGCAAGCACTTAGCGTGTGGTGGCATAATCAAGCACCAACAGCCCATACCCTCTGTGGGAGGAAAGAACCAAGGCTGCAGAGAACAGTGGCCTTATGTAGATAGCACTTAACGGTAAGTGACTATGGAGAGAAAAGTTTCAGAATAAGAAGGACAGTCCAAGGACCCCCTGTTGGCCTTGCCCTTCCAGAACAGTGCAGGGTTGCTTTCCTGCGTCTTTATTCACTATTTCACCCCCCCAAAAGAACACTGTAAGTGCTTGTTAGAACACTATGAACTTAGATTCAGGCATTGTTCTTTGATTGTGCGCTATTTGAGGCAAGTCAATGCAAGAGATGAGTGCAACATGAGGATGCAACCTTGAAGCTGGCTGTCTCAAAGATACGGCAAAAAGTGCACAAAAGACCACATGAGTGAGGTGGTTTTAGAAAAGCTGAAGAGCAGGTGAGCCTGACAATCTTTCCGAAGCATCAGCACTTGCCAAGCATGCAATACACCTGTTCTGCACAAAAGGCAATGCTTGTCCATGCTTGCCTAGCTGGTTGCGGAAGATTAAAATATATGTGCAAAAACTCAGCATGTTTTTTGAAATGCATGTTGGAATGTCCCACCTGCGCTGAGCGGCCCCGTTTGGCAGCAACAGATGTCGAGGGTAGCCCGCCTCTTTGTTGTTGCCCAAGGGATAGCCTCTGCGAGTCTATGTGCTTGCCCTACAACAGCAAAAGCATGAGTAGTGACACAAGTTTCCAAAGAGCTGTAGATTGCAGCCCTCAAAAGGAATGCATGCTTATACATGAAACAGGCTGCATCAGCAACCTGCCGGCCATCAATCTCACCACAAAGCTTGGACGCAGAGTAGTGTGCAGAGGAATGCATCCATATTTTGAGTGTATAATGCATGAGGTAGGAGGAAGGCTGCTCCTGCCTGAGGGCAGGATGCACTGGTGCAGCATCCTGACGCTACAAGGTTTCTATGTATGTATGAACCAGTTTCCTATCTGCAACACATTTTCATTCTTTTGGGTAGCACGACGCCTCACTCAATGCCGGTCAGCAAGTCGTTGCTCAACCGAATTCGGTTCATTCACCGCATTGTGCTCGCAGAGTCACTCAAGACAGCTCACAGCATTTAAATCAAACTTCAGCATTCGCACGTGTCTATGTGCTCGGGCCTGTCACGCCGCAAGAGTGTTCCCTGAGAGAAGGACACGCGTGTGTGCTGTGCCATTGAGCAAAGCGGTGAGTGAGGGAGGCGCTGACATGCAGCAGAGAATGTAGTTAGTGTTAGGTTTGTTGGATAAACATATCAACTCAGAGTTGAGGGGAGTCCGAGGACACTTTGACACAGAGCCCCCAGGAATGCAACACCCCTCGATGCCATGGGCCCGGGCACGCTGGGCCGGGGCTGTGTTGACTTACTGATTGCTTTGTTGTTGAAGCCTGTGAGTTGGCAGCTTCAGGTCTAGAGAGCCACTGGGGACCCAAGTAGCAGCTGTCATTACCACGCTTATCTGGGCATTACCCGCATGTTGGGAATATCATTGGCTGTGTAACCCCCCTATGGTGCCGATGCTCACCTGCAGGTGACCTTGGCGTGGCGAGATGGTGGGATTGATGCAGGGATTGAACATTCAAACTGTTATTTTGGCAGCCATTTCAGCTTTGCTGGCTTACAAGCTCATCAAGCTGGTATACGTGTTCGTGCGGCAATGGAGCGTGCTGCGCCACACAGCATTTGCACCAAAGTGAGTGTCTGACATCATAATGCTGGCCGCAGATCACAGCCTCCGTGCTGATAAAACGCATGCTTGCTTGCTTGCTTGCTAACAATGCAGCACCAGTTTGTGAGTCCATGTTACATGTCGTTTCTCAGGAGCAACCAATCGTGTAGCTTTTTCAGATGTTCCAGCTGTACTCCTCCATGTTTGCGTGTCAAGAGCAAAAAGCAATATCTCTGATATGTGACCCATCATGAGGCCCTTCTGCAAAGCATGTGCAGAATCGATGGTACCTTAACTCGTTTGGCATGTGAACATGCTTTATCAAGGCTCTGGAATGAAGACAGAAAGATGCATGCACATCTAGCAATTGTGTCACAGAAGCATGCACATGTTTGTTAGGGAACGTGCCTGTTGAGTGCGTGCGCTTGAGACCATGCAAACTAGTCCTGCTTGTGAATATACACGCCTACCGACACCATTGAAGGTCAATTCGAGCTCACCAGGTGTGCTTGGCAGTGGGCTACATTTGCAGGGTTGAGCTAGCAAGACAAACTCTGCGCCCGTCCATGCATGCGGCTCCAACCCGATTGCGTGCCAAGTGCTAGAGATGATCAAATGCACAACACAGACTGAGAAATCAAGTATGCAATATGCGCACGTATGCATGCAGCTCCAACCTGATTGTGGGCCATGTGCTAGAGATGATCAAATGCACGCGGCATGGGGTGGGCGCGTGGGACATGATGGAGCAGTGGCTTAGCAATGGGAACGACCCGGTCGTGTTCAGGTGCGTTGTTCCGCAGAAGCATGCGCTTGGCTTCACTGCTCCTTGTACGCTCTTCCTCCCTGGTGATGTCTTGCTGGTGCGACACCACCATGCCCTCAGGTGATGCACCTCACCATGGTGCCCTGCTTGCATGCCATCCCTGCAAATTGTATTTGCATGACCAGGCAGTCAAGCATGTGCGCAGTGTGCACCACCATGCCCTCAGGCGATGCACCACACCATGGTGCACTGCTTGCATGCCATCCCTACGAAAAGTGTTTGCATGACCAGGCAGGCAAGCATGTGCGCAGTGTACACCACCATGCCCTCAGGCGATGCACCACACCGTTGTGCCCTGCTTGCATGCCATCCCTGCAAATTGTATTTGCATGACCAGGCAGTCAAGCATGTGCGCAGTGTACACTTATGCTTCTTTTGCAAGCAGAAGTCTGAACCAAATAGTGAACTTGCCCCTGCATGGACAGAGATTGTTGCAATAGGCGCTTTTGGGCTGAGATCCTGGTCCCCTCCTTCTATTAAAATTGAGTAATTATTATCTTTATATGTGCATTCCTCATGTGCATGTATTATTAATGGTGATTTGGGGCATACAGCGAGCAGCTTGTAGCCTGAGCAGCTTCCATATGCAACATCAAAAAGCTGAGACAGTTGGGAGGTCTTTTCCGGGTATGCAGGAATTCCAGCTGTGTGCGTGTGTGTGCGAGCAAGTGCGTGTGGTGTGTGTATGTGTGTGTGTGTGCATGTGCGCTCGCTACGCTTGCTGTCATACACTCTGAGACGCTGCTGTCTGCTTGGCTGCCTGCGGTCCCAGCGATGTCACACTTGCTCATTTAGCTGGTGCTTGTGTCTCTGCAGGATGTTCAATATTCATGGAAGCTGTGTCATGTGTTGCGGCACGTGTTTCGTCAAACTGGCCATCAATGCAACCAATGGCGTGCTAACTTGGCTGCTCATGGTGTCCATCTGGGTCTTTATTGGCAGTACATTGCTAAATCAGCTATATATGTTTACTTATTTACAAAGAATTATATCTTTGACCTGATGACGCGGCTGCGCAGGGTGTTCAACACATGGGGCGTATGCGTCAAGGACCCTGCCGCACTGCGGCGCGTGTTTCAGACCAACCAGCGCGCATATGAAAAGGACCTTGCCCTCTCCTACCACCCCTTCCTGCCCATCCTGGGCAGCGGCCTTGTAACGTCTGATGGGGAGCTGTGGCAAAAGCAGCGGCTGCTAATTGGCCCCGCCCTGCGCACAGGTATGTACAGTTTGCAGGAGCCTACACTGACTACAGAAGCCTGCAAGAGCAAGTGGGGAGCCATGGCAGAAGCAGCAGTTGCTGGTGAGGGCAACTGAAGCAAATGGGGAGCTGTGGCGGAAGCAGCAGCTGCTGATCAGCCCCGCCCTGCGCACAGATGTGTACAAGATTTGGTGGGGGCAGGAGGTGATTGTGTGCGCACGCACGCGTGCACACACACACACACACACACACACACACACACACACACACACACACACACACACACACACACACACACACACACCATGCAGGCATCCTTGATGACATCATCCCCATTGCCAAGCGCGCAGTCGACCGGCTGACCACCAAGCTGGAGACACGGCGGGGGACTGGGGTGGCTGTGGATTTGGAGGAGGAGTTCAGGCTGCTCACGCTGCAGGTCATTGGAGACGCGGTCTTGAGCTTGGACCCTGAGGAATGCGACAGGGTGAGTGCGTGTTAAAGTGATTGTGGTGGCGGACCTGGAGCAGGAGTCCAGGCTGCTCATGGTGCAGATCACTAGAGGTCTTGCGGTCCTGTGCTTGGACCTTGAGAAGTGCGACGGGGTGCGTTTGATTCTGCATTTTGGACATAGGCGTGGCTAGAAGGCCAGGCGCGCTGGAACTGTAGGTGATTGGCAGCGTAGCATGGACTGCGTTCGTGTTTATGTCTGGAAAAGCTTGCAGGTTCAGTACGAAAGGGTGGGTTCGTGTCAATGCTGGTCCTAAGGTTGGATCCTGAGGGTTATGAGAGGGAGTGGGTGATTCTGCATTTGGCCTTGTGCAAGGCTCTGTGGGTTAGCGACAGGTGCGCCTATTCTGCAGTAGCACGGACCCTGAGGGGTGCAAGGGGGTGTGTTTGTGACTGCATCTCATCGTGCGCCTCATCATACCCTGCATATGTCAATCTCTTTTTATCTGTTTGTTAGGATGTGAATACTATGTGCAATTGCCGTGGGGTTGCCCATTTGTGTGTACTCTGCAGCTGACTGATGCCTTGTCATTTTTTCGCAGCCAGCTCATGTGCTCTAAGGTGCAGGTGCAACAAACAAGTGGCCCTCAATTCCATGCCCTGGCTTGCATTTTAAGCGTTTTGACTGAAAGCTGTGTGCTTGAGTCACCTGTAGTCTGCGTTCTGCACGGTTTCTCTCATGCCTAATCTGCCTCAGTTGGCAGAGGCCAACAGGCGCGTGCTGCGCCCCTGCCCCGATCCGGTGCATGCATGCCCATGTTCTTGCTTTCAGGTTTTCCCTGCGCTGTACCTGCCTGTGATGGAAGAGGCCAATAGGCGTGTGCTGCGCCCCTATCGGATGTACCTGCCCATCCTGCCGGAGTGGTGGCGCTTCCACAGAAGGATGAGGGCCCTGAACTCGTTCTTGATCAACTACTTCAGGTGTGCGCCTGCCTGATTTGAGAGTAGGGCTTGGTTGCCCCTCATTTGTTTTTGTTTGCATGCCGATTCGCTGTGTGATGGGCATCTCTGTCATAGTAGGAGTGTAGGTGTGCATGTTTGCATGTTTGCATGCCAATTCGCTGTGTGATGGGCATCTTTGTCATAGTAGGAGTGTAGGTGTGCATGTTTGCATGTTTGCATGCCAATTCGCTGTGTGATGGGCATCTTTGTCATAGTAGGAGTGTAGGTGTGCATGGGTTCAGGCATCAGAGCAGCCTGCCTCATGCAGTGCCTCAAGACTGACAGATTGCAGAAGCAAAAGGCCCTCAGCCAGAATGCCTGGCTGCCAGCCTTTTGCCTCATGAAGTGCCTCACAGTCAAGCAGCAATCCAGCAGGAAAAGAGGAGGAAAAAGTCCTTTGCAAAGGCAAGTTCCACGCTGGGAGCGTGTGGACAGCCGAGCATGCACACGTGTTTTTTTGACGCTGTACAAGCCCAGCACAATGTATATTCCTTTTCACATGAAAAATTAGGTTGTCTGTTGAGCGGCCTGGTGTGTCCCTGGGTGGGAAGCCTGTGGGGGCATTGATCCTTAAATGCTGTTGTTGCTGCCTTTCCTGCGGTTTTCTGGTGACCTGTGTCTGACAGAGCCTCTGGTCAGGTCGCCAGCAAGCTGCTGGACGAGCAGCAACAGCAGCATGTGAGGAGCCATTCCCTCACAGGCTTCTTTTGTCAAGGGACCGCCAGGCAGCTCAGGAGGTCATCATAGACTTGCATATGTCTCCTGCTTATGTTCCTCCACAAAAGAACCCTGCTGTTCTGCAAGAGCCCCGCCCATCAACAATGCCACCTTCCATCCATTTACTTGCAAACAGGGATCGGTGGCAGGCGCGTCAGAAAGGTGTGCTGCGCGCGCGCAAGGACATCCTGGACAGGGTCATGGACTCCATCCAGGTGTGTGTGTATGTGTGTGTGTGTCCCTCAATGCCAGGGCATGGAGCAGAACGGCAAAGATCTATGCGTGAAGCAACAGTGTGCTGTGTGGGGTCCCATGTACCAAGATCTATGTGTGAAGCAACATTGTGCTGTGTGGGATCCCATGTGCGCACAGGCGTCGCATGCATCTGCAAAGCCTGCGCACGCCAGAGCATGTTGCAAGATTGACTGTTTCCATGTAGTCTTCTGTACCTGATTGTTTTCTGTGCTGGTGTCTAGACCCCTTAATGCCATACTGGATGGATCGTCCCACTGTTTTTTGCAGCTTTGTCCTTTTGGGGGGGCTGAGGATAGAGCTGAGTGGATAGATGGACTGAAATTGTAGCCTCGCGCTCAAAAGTCAGGCCACATGCGCCTGCCCTTCTTTGACCTGTGGCCTGTGTTTCTGACGGGTATGCTTGCATACAAAGCAGTGCATAAACCAGGGTGGACAGAGGGGATGATGCAAACATAGGGTCAGGGGAGCCTGTGCACAGGGTCCCGCATAGGTCTGCATGCATGACGCATACATGCATATGAACCCCAGGGAAACAAGGAAGGGTGGCCCTGAGATCTCAGCTGTGCACTGTGCTCAGGGTCATGCAAAGGTGCGAGTGATGCTTGCATGCAATTTCTGAATCAGGGTGGACAGGGGACACTGCTCTGAGATCTGAGCTGTGCATGAGGTCAAGACCCTGCCGCCAGACAAGCTCTGAAAGAAAAGTGCCTTCCTGCTGTGTTTTTGTTGCAATGAGAGTATCGATCGGACACTGGGGTGACCTGGTAAGACGCACTGACTGAAGGCTCAGCTGTGCTGTGAGGTATGAGGTCAAGTGTTTGACATGGGATCCAGCTTTGGTTATGTGTAGAGTGATCACAGGAAACGGGCAAGATATGGAATGAAGCACTGGAGGCTCAGCTGTGCCATGATGTCAGGTGTTCTGTGCTCTGGGTGACCACAGGAAACGGGCGAGACATGGAATGAAGCGCTGGAGGCTCAGCTGTGCTACGAGATCAAGACCTTCCTGTTGGCAGGCCACGAAACCAGCGCTGCCATGCTGACGTGGAGCTGCTTTGAGCTGAGCCAGGACCCCCACATCCTGGGCCAGGTATGAGAGAGGGAGTGTGTGTGTATCATTTAGTGTAAGTTGTTTCGCAGTTCATCAAAGCTGCGTTGAGCTGTGCCAGGGCCCTCACATCCTGGGCCAGGTAAGAGATAGAGTGTGTTTAAAGTTAGTTGTTACGGTTGATGCAGAGCTGCGTTGAGCTGTGCCAGGACCCCCACATCCTGGGCCGTGTGTGTGTGTGTGTGTGTGTGTGTGTGTGAAAGCATGCCATTTTGTGTGATTTGTGTTGTAGTTGGTGCAGAGGTGCCGAGAACTCCATGGGGAAGACGCAATAGCTTCATTACCTTATGAAATGTTCTTTTAATATTTTTTTCACTCTCTTGCTGATTTGTTGCTGTCACTGAGCTTTTATGTACGCCTCCCAAGCATATACCATGTTCTTCCACGTGCATGTATGTTCACGGGCAGGTGCGAGCAGAGGCGGCCGCTGTTTTCCCCCAGTCCACCGCGGAGTGCCCTCCCCCCACCCGGCGTGAGGTGGACGGCATGGCGTATACGCTGGCGGTGCTGAAAGAGGTGTGTTTGCCAAAAGACATAGATTGTGGTCAGCAGGTTGGAGGAAGGAGGGGGGGCCAGGCAAGGGCAAGGTGTGGTGTGCACACGCTGACGTTGCTGAAGGAGGTGAGCTGGTGCTTTACAGATTGTGCAGTTTGGGACGGTACCGCCTCCTGCTGGTGGTGCTGAAGGAGATTGGATGCTGTTTGTCACCTGCGTGGACGATGTTTGGTGTTTGTGGATGATGTTTGACTGATGTTTTTCAGTGGGTGCTGTTTGTCACCTGCGTGGATGTTTGATGTCTGTGGATGATGTTTGTCAGTGGATGCTGTTTGTCACCTGCGTGCACTGAAGGCCTTGGAAAGCGCCCGCCCAAGCAAGGTTGCATGCATGATCATTGACCCTACTTGGTGCGCGCTTGTAAGGCAGGCGCTTTTGCACCCTCCTGAATTTGGGGACCGCGTGCACAGTTGCTCTTGGCAGTGCTCGCTCTGACTATCCAGGAAGTGCGTACGTACTCCTCCCAGCATTTCCAACCCATCTGCCCATGCACGCACACACACACACACACACACACACACACACACACACACACACACACACACACACACAGGCCCTGCGCAAGTACAGTGTGGTCCCTGTGGTCACCCGCAAGCTTGCCTCCGACGACACCATCATGGGCCACAAGCTGCCGGCAGGCATCATGGTGGCCTGCGTGCTGCAGGTGGGTGGTGAAAGAGGTCTTTGCGTGTGTAGTACTCTTCTGGTGTGACCATTCTTGTTGTGTCAGCTACCCTCTTTCACAAGTGGATGAAATCCTGTGGGCAGCATTTTGTCCAACTCTTACACAACACAGGCTTGTGCAGATGAACCCACGTATGGAAAAGGGGGAATCGCACTTCAGCTCTCGTGCACACACACACACACACACACACACACACACACACACACACGCAGGGCACCCACAACATGTACAAGGACCCCCGGGTGTTCCGTCCCGAGCGCTTCTTGCCTGACGGAGAGTACGACAAGTTCAACGAGGCAGAGCGGCTGTACAAGTTTGTGCCCTTCATCCAGGTGCGCAGGTTGGCTGCTGCCAAGAAATGTGCTTTGTTTGGCTCACATGATGCATGCAAGGAATCATGAAGAATCTGTTGTTACACAGGGTGGCTCTTTTGGGACCGGGCTCTGTTTAGCTTACACATGACGAAAGTATGTGCCCCAGGTGTGCTTAGATAATTGTTCATTGCCCTCCCACGCGGGGAGTGATGTGGTGTAATTGCCTGGCTGGCTGGTGTGGTGCTCTTGCAATCGCACATTGCTGTGAGCTAGAAGCAGGATCCATCAAAATTCCTCAGAGCCATTCTACACTTGGCTCATCTGAGCGGTTTGAGGGAACTGCATGCTGCTTGGAAAGCGAGGAAGACAAGCCAGGGCTGTCGCCAACAGAACGCGTTGCGCTCTGATCCTTAGCTGCCTGTCTGTCAGCAATGGGGGCTGGCGCTTTGATCCTTAGCTGCCTGTCTGTCAGCAATGGGGGCTGGCGCTCTGATCCTTAGCTGCCTGTCTGTCAGCAATGGGGGCTGGCGCTTTGATCCTTAGCTGCCTGTCTGTCAGCAATGGGGGCTGGCGCTTTGATCCTTAGCTGCCTGTCTGTCAGCAATGGGGGCTGGCGCTTTGATCCTTAGCTGCCTGTCTGTCAGCAATGGGGGCTGGCGCTTTGATCCTTAGCTGCCTGTCTGTCAGCAATGGGTGCTGGAGGTTCACGTGGACTTGCGCACATGAACATGAATGCAAGCTGGGGTGCCCCTTGTATACTGTGCTGTTATGTCTACCTGTTTGTATGTGTCGCTGTCTGGTGTGCGGGGCCCACGCAACTGCTTGGGGCAGTACCTGGCGCTGCTGGAGGCATGCTGTCCCTGTTAGCGCAGCGCTTCACTCGAAAACTCGCCAAGCCTTTCACTGCTGTGTCTGTTTGCCTGTTTCGCTGTCTGGTGTGCAGGGCCCACGCAACTGCTTGGGGCAGTACCTGGCGCTGCTGGAGGCGCGCGTGGTGCTGTCCCTGTTGGCGCAGCGCTTCACCTTCAGGCTTGCCAAGCCCGGTCAAGGCGAGCGCCACCCCACTGTCATCCCCATCGGACCCGTGGATGGCTTGCACGTGTATGTCGAGTGAGCATGCGCTCAGATGATTCTGTCCCTGGCCAGCTGGCAGCGTGTGCGCGCGGCAGGAACGAGCGAATGCAGCTGCCTGCTGTTTGCACGGGCACCAGGGCATCACCCTTTGAGCCATGTGTTAATATAAAGGGAGTAATAGAATGGGAGGGCAACAAGCATGTACATAGGGGCTGAAAAAGTTGCTGTGGATGTGGGAACAGTGATGTCAGACAGCCTTGCAATGGCGGTGCAACCACTGACATACGGCCCATGTGCGAGCTCATGGGCGTAGTGTAGGGGATGGCGGTCGGATGTGTGAAGTTCCCACTGTCAGGATGGTTGCTCGTTCTATGCAGGGGCGAGAGATGCGGATGGTGGGCTATAGCGATAACACTGCTGTGCTCGCTTGCTCGTTTTTATATCTTGCTGTGCGTAGGTCCCGCCGTGCATTTATGTTGCTGTGCATAGATCCTTGGCCCTGCAGCAGCGCGTGCTAGCTAGGCGCAGTGCCCTTAACTCCGGTTGTCGGTCTTCTTTTCGATGTCCATTCGTTATGGAGAGCAGCGTGGTATTGCAGTTGTCTGTTGCAGCCCCACCGCTTCCTGGTCTCCTGCTTGGCCTCATTGCTCTGGAAAACTGCCTGTGCGTTAACTCAATGAAGGTTGTGGTTATTTGCAGCCTAACCGCTTCCTGGTCTCCTGCCTCCTGCTGACTTGCCATTATTGTTGTAAACATTATCTTTATGGAAGATTGCAATGTTATCATGATCGATCACCCTACGACCCCACATCTACCTGTGCTGGCGTCACACGAGCCGGGACATGCAGTGCAGGCATAAGCGCAATGCGGCTGCTTGCAAGCCTGCCTCCCTGTGCGGCTAACACCAGCTAAGGTGCAGGCAGGCACAGTGACCACACATCTACCTCTACTGTAACGTCACACTCAGGCGGGGAAGCATAGTGCAGACAGAGTGCAGGCCTGCACCTGAATGCACAAAGGCATAAGTGTTCAAGGGCCTGCATGCATTCCTGTGCCGTCAGGGTCAGCACCTATTGCTGTTTACGTTGGGAGGGTCGAGCCCAACCATCACCTGACTGCTGCTGTGCTGAGGTTGCAAGCTTACAATGGGGTTTGGTCTACAGCCAGGCTGCTTGGCTGCTCCGCTTCCTGGGCTGTGCCAGCCAAACAAGCTGTGCTGTGCTTTACAACTCAGGCAAGCTAAGCTGCACTTCAGTATGCTCGGCCGGACCGGATTGTGCCGCGTTTTATGCATGTCACGCGTGTCGCCTGTTGTTTTTGCTGTTGCCTGTCATGTTGGAAGGCTGTGCGGATTCAGGGGTGGGGCAGGCTGGGACGGGTTAGTTTGGAGGGGGCAGGGATTGGCAGGGAATATTTTTTAACATCGCAAGGGCCATCCTGTCAATGGGCGGTGCGTATGGGCGCACAAGAGCATCTTGCAATGATGCGTCCTTGCGTAAGCACACATATGACCTGGAGATCCAGGTAGCTAAAAAGCCTGTCATTGTTTGGTAACTATGTCGTTGCATTTGACAGAGTGTGGGTCGTCATTTGTAGGAGGAAAGGTATTCTTAGGATTGAGCGCATTAAAAACCTGCGCAGCACGCGGGTAGACCTGTTTGACCTCTGCACTGTTCTCGCAGACGCCTTTTTTTTGTCCGTGGTTAGAGACGTGAAAATGTGTAGCCCCAGGATTCCCTTATGCGAGGTGAGCGCACGTGTCGATGCAGGTTGAGGTGGTGGAGGTTGACCTTATGTTGGCTGAATTGCAGTACACTCTCCCTTGCTGTATGTGTAAGATGAGTAAGGAGGAGGGACTTTCGGGGCCACTGGGAATGAATTATGGGTGAGATTTACTTGTTTGATAAAAAGAACGGCAGCCGTGAAGGGAGATCGGGGGCACCGGGAACGAAGTATGGGTGAGAAGCCCTTTTGTATTGCTGCACTTGCACATACGACTTGATTAATTAACCATTTTGTTGGCACAATCAGATGATGGAATGGATGTAAAAAAGCAGGATCAGTTGTTCACACAGATTTTGCATCAGCGTGGCAGGCAGCTAGACCTTGTGCTCCAGGCACATTGGCAGCTGGACCTGGTGCTCCATGTGAGATTAATGTCTTATTGCATGGAAGAATTTGGATGCTGCACTGAAGGGCAAAGACAAGGATAGGATAGGATAGGGTTACATAGCTGTACCTGCCTACAAGGGCAGCTTAGCTGAAGCAAAAGGTGCCTGCAACCAAACCAAACTAAACTTGTGCAAATGTCAACTGAAAGCCTTGAGCTGAGTTCAGAAGCGTCAACTGTAAAAATCACACTCACACTGTCACTCTAATGAAACAAGCACGCAAAGTCATGCACAAAAAACTCCATAAGGCTGTAGTGTTAGGAAAATACACTTTTGTGTTTTCACAAGAAGCACAGAAAGTTTGAGAACAGCACCGCTCTGAAAAAGGTCTAAGAGGCCATAGTAAATGTGTTATGTTCTGCTTTGCACTTCAGTTCTCAGCATCCACTGTTAAAGATGCAATGCAATGCTTCAGGAAGGGTAACCGCCGATACAGCCTGGTGAGTGCACATGTCAAAGAAGGTATCAACTGCGTTGCCTTGCTTGAATCTCTTCAGCAGACAAGTACCCTCTGTAATCTCTCCAAGACATGGCACGGGGTATGGACGGCCCTTGAGGACCCCCATACACCCCCCCATACCTCCTATTAGGGACCCATGCTGCTTGTATTGCCTGCGCAGTCTTATGTGCTCGAACTCGGGTCTCTTGGTCTGCAGTTTGTCCATGCCTCTTGGCTCCTCCAAAGCCACCTGCGTGCATTTCTTGTACAGGTGCTGCTGCTCCTGCTGCTGGGGGAGGGTAGTGTTGGTGCTGGACAGGGTTGGGCTCTTGGTTGGTGCGCTTCCGCTTGGTGGGAGTGACTGGGGCTCCTCTTGCTGCAGCTGCTGTCGCTCCTGCTGCTGTCGTTCCTGCTGCTGCTGTTTGTGCTGGTGGTGGGGCAGGCGAAGTAGGTGCTTGCGCTGCTGGCCTTGCTGCTGCTGCTGCTGCTGCTGGTGATGGCGAAGGAGGCTTGAGTAGCTGCTTGAGCTGCTGCCCCAGTCGGCCTGCATTGAGGTGCAGGAAGGGCTCGCCAGGGCTGGGGATGCGGCCTGAAGGCAGGTGCTGGCGGAAGGGGTAGGGAACCAGCTCCCCCTCACCAAGTTTGACCACGATTGCTTTTCCCCTGACTTGCACAACCAATTCCTCCCCATACCCACACTGTCCCCGGCCCAATTGCTGCAGCTGTATGGCCAGGTCCACCAGCGCATTCTGCAGGCGCGTCTTCTTCTGCACCAGGAGTGCTTGTGCTGCATTGCTGCTGTCGCGGAACCCCGCGTACGCTGCAGTCGCTGCCTCTGCCGTGCTGAACCAGACGATGTATCGCTGCTTGCCCAGTGCGTTGTCCCGCATCCGCTCCACATGCTGCACGCTGCCCACCTCGCACTGCAGGAAGGCTTCCACCCCGGCTGGTGTTGCTTCGCAGGGCAGCGCCCCTGCGTTCCTGGAGCGCAGCAGACGTACACTGTAGAACTTCTGACGTTCTTCCCTGTCTATGCTGCATGCTGCTGCCCAGTTGGTGTCAGCAGAGTCTCGGACGAGCTGGTCAACGCTGCCCCGAGTTGCTCGGCCATCCTCCTGCTGCTGCTGCTGCTGCTGCCGTAGCTGGAGCACCACTTGATTAAGCTCGTCGACCTTCTGTAGAAGCTGGCGCACAAGTTGCTCAATCTCCATCTCTTCTTGGCTTCTCACGTCACTTTTCCCCAGGCACAGGTCAGCGTCCGCTCACTGTGTTATCCAATTTACTTTTGGCGTGTGTGCCCCATCTACGTGCGCGCAAGCACATCTATCCCGCCTGGTAGGGCTCGTTCCGTTCTCAGAGTGTCAAAAACACTAGTGGAGCCCTACCAGACGGTGCAGTGGAAGCGTGAGCTCTCACTATTATTCTTTCCCCAAGGGCAAAGACAAGAGATTGATGCAGCTGGCACATGGGCCTATACTGCCTGTGCAGGCCTCAAGTTACAAGTACAATGGGGTTTACCTTCAGCCAGGTAGTTTGGCTGCTCGGCCTGCACAACTGCACAAGAAATATCCATGAGATCGGAAATAAAGCGATGTCTCATTAGTTTGTTTCTGCAAGAAATGAAAAACATCCTCAGAGCTAGCTTGAGAGTAGTAAAAAGTGCCTGATTCGTCCAGAAAAATTCTATGAGAAGAGGAGAAGTCAGAAAGTAACTGTGCATAAGTTCTTCAAAGAGAACACACAGAAGCGCAAGAACAAAGGAACACGGCATGCTTTTCATCTTGGAGTCCTCCTTGGTCACACCAATCACAAGCAGATGTGTGCTCCTGCCAAAGTGATATCTCAACTCTTAAAGTGTGAGCATGTAAGCGAACACGTGCTATTCTTCTCAGCGTGCGCTCGCCCAAATCAAGATGCAAATACCTGGGGACAGAAAAGGACGCACCATGAACAGACAAGGGTCTCAAAGGAAGTGCCATCCAGTGATGATACTTGGCTAATTTGTGTTGTGGTCACCATGTTCTGCCAAGGCATCAGCATTCCACACACCTCGTAGCCTTTTTCTCAGATCAACAACAAACTCCCTCATGACTATAGGCTGCCCTGACCGAACACAATGAGTAAACACGTTGCACCTGTCCAAGCCTGTGCAGGCAGCCAAAAATTCTGAGGTCCAGCATTTATGGGAAAGCCTGCTCATTTCAACATCTGCTTGCAGTACCTTACTGAGTGTAGTGCTGTTGCTGCGCAGTAAAGCATTGTAAAACCTAACTGCTGCACGAAACCAATAAAACTGTAAAGGTTCATGCCCACACTCGCGCAGTACAGACCAATTAGGAGTGGTGCGCTTTACCCCAAGGATACGCTTCAATAAGCACAGATGTACAGTTTGCAAAGGACAGTCTATTTCAGTTCCTTCTTTCATAAATCTAGTGCCCCAAATCTGGCACGCATACATGCTAGCAGGGAGAGCATATGCTTTAGTCAGCCAGAGCATGGTATGCGGCCTGTCTGTCAGGCGGTGCTCAGATGCGAATTGCCTAATCCGTCTACAACCAGCTAGGAAAGGGGCACACATGTACTCAGCAGTGGCTTGCGGGTTACGTTGTTTTGTGAACTGCATGCCTAAATATCTAAAAGAATCTGCACACGCCAAACGAGCTGCACTTAACGTGAAAACTGGCACATTATCGCCCTTTGAATTAAAGTGCACAATCTCAGACTTGGCAGTATTGATCACCAACCCTTTCCACTGAGCATATGTATGTAGCCTATCTAACATCAGTTGGAGCTGATCAGGAAGGTTACTAGTGAGGCACAAATCGCCTGCATACAGCATGTGGGTGAATCGAACGTCCCTAGTGCCTGTAATAACCCCTTGCACATTTTCTGCCAAGCAGTCCACGTCATTGATGTGCAAGGAGAACAACAAGGGGGAAAGCGGGCAGCCTTGCTTAACTCCAAAATGGGGGCGCACACGGGCTTGCTTGCAGCCATCCACCATGATATACTCATCATTAGCATACATGCTTTTAATGACAGCCAACAGGCACGCAGGCATACGAATGCGCTGCAGGTGAGTCCAAAGAGCTTCCCTAGGAATTGTATCGTATGCCTGCTTGAAATCAATAAAAGCTGCATGCAGCCTTGGGGATGCTTTTGGGCGCTTGACCTGAGCACCATGCTGCAAGTGCCGCAAAATGAATATGGGCTGCAAAGTGTTACGACCAGGGTAGAAACCAGATTGAGTGTCTGGAATCTTGTTTTTATCCTTACACCACCCAGTGACCACCTCCCTAAGAACGTTAGCATACAGCCTGTACATGGTGCCACTTACTGCGAGCATGCGTTAATTCCCTGGGTCCAGCACAGAGCCCTTCTTGTAAAGGGGAGTTATCTTAGCCACTTTCCAACAAGCAGGAATCTCAGCCCTCTCCATCATGGCAGCAAACAGACGTGCAATGTAAGGAGCCAAAACATTCATCCTATCCGTGCCTCTACCATTAACTGCTGGAACCCTCTTTTCAGCGTACTTGATGAAGGGGGCAGCAACAGCATCAAAACCAGGGGATGTCCTAGCATTCAGCTTACGCATGTGCTCGCAAACAATAGGGTACAGGGCAGCTGCATCAGGCAGTTCTATCACATCAGGTTCAGGCATCCACCGAGACTCAGCACCTTGACGGGAAAGCTGCTCAGGCGGCGCTTTGTTGTGCCCCAGGGGCACTGCCATATCCCGAGCTGGAGCTCCAGAGTTGCCAGTCCAGCGTGCAGCAACCCGCTGTGCCACCCCGCGCATAGCTCCAATAACGGACTCCGCCCCTCTGCTAATGCTGTCCCGCATTTCAGGCCTTCTGCTAGAGGTGCTTTCAGGGCAGCTACCCATGGGGGTTGCTTGTTGATGAGGGATGTGAGGAGCGCTTCCTGCTGGACAAGTGGGGTGCCCACCCACAGGTCCAATGGTGTGCAGGGCGGCTTCCTAATAGTGTGTGCTTTCAGGGCAGCTACCCATGCCATGCATATGTGCTGCTTCTCTATTTGAAGGAGAAGAGCAGTTGCTCATGCGGACACCAAAATGATGCTGTAAGTAGGAGCTCCAGCCTTCTGCTGTAATAGGAGTCTGATGGGTGCTCCTGGGCTTCCTAAGCATTTCATGATTGTCAGGCCTGTGTCTCTTCAGCCTGTCCAAGAAAACTGCCTTCTGGTACTTCTCATAAGCACGCCGTGCACGCCTTGTTTGTTTTTTGTATTCTTTTTTAAGAAATTGGCAGGCATGCACAGCTTGACCACTTTGCACAGCTTGAATAAACAGACGCCTCTTTAACCGACACTGATCATACAACCAGACAGGCCTTCTAATCCTATGCTTTTCTGTTCTCTTAAAAAGAAACCCCTGAACTCTATACATGCCAACTGTTTGTTCACTCGCAGCTTGCATTATCCAACTTCTCAGGCAAAAACATGCCGTATCTATGTTGCCAGCTTCAAGAGCAGCCTCCAACTGCGCCGGCATCTCCAAGTTTTTCTCCAATTTCCTCCACATAGGCCAATTGCCGCTCATGCTTCCAAATTAAACTCAAATAGCTTGCACAACGTCCCATCCCACACACAAGTTCAGGAGAAGGAGTCCAATCCACATTATGCACAACATCAGGAACGCGAAAAACAACTGTAATACTGCCATGGTCTGTGGTGTCCAGGATCGGAGCGCAAATGTCTGACTTCTGAGCACACTTAAACAAGGAAGTTGCCACCAAGACATGATCAGGCCTACTCCGTCTGGAAGGCCGATTGTCTGAACGATACCCAACAAATGTGGGCTGGCCCACATCACCAGGCACACAACCAGTTGTGATCACAAGTCCATAGGCAGCTGCAATATCCACAAGCAGTCTTCCGGCCACATTCACATCTCTGCATTCACACCTTCTAGCAGTCTGGAGAGCCGGGCAGTCCACCAAAGCCTCATAATGGGCATCAGAAACCTCACGAAGACTGCCAATTTTAGCGTTAAAGTCCCCACACAACAGCAAGTCTGGAGTCACCTGTGCAGCACACGCAAGCTCATCAAAAAGGTGAGTAAATTGTTCACGGACTTGGGACACAGTAAACAACCTTCCTTGGGGGTTAGTGTAAACAGCACCAAGCAGGACTTCCCTATTTAGACCAAAAACCAAAACCAAAAACGGAGGGACTATCACAAGGTGAGGCGCCTCAGAACAAAGTGTCACAACATGCAAAAAGTAGCATGAACCACTCAACCAGTGCACACGTTACAGTGACTAAAATTGGCATGCCCCCTCTGCAACATGCTGCCATATATTTTGAAAGACAAACAGGCTCAAACTGCCAGCCTGGAGCTGAGCTCCATGCCGTGAACAATCTATTGGGCTTCAAACTAGTCAGCCCAAGAACCCTGCATGCCTTCATAGCACACAAAATGGCAACTGCCTCGGATCCTGGTACTATTGACTGCTGGAAGTGGTCTGCTTACAATGAAGTAACCGCACAAGGCCCCTCCTCGGGCTTTAGTGATGACATCATCCAAGCCTGGTTAGAAGAAGACCAGAACCTCACCCCCACCCTTGTTGCAAAAATTCCTGAGACAAGGGACAATAAACTCCACACTATAAGCAGGGAGGCTGCAAAGCACTCCACCAACTCCTTCATCTGTCGTAACAACGATCATGCCTTTGCCATCAAGAAAATCAACAGCGCTTGGTACCTGCTTGACTCAGAACTTACATCCCCTAACATTATCACAGACACACACAATTCACAAATGTGCGGAGGTATGTCCCGCACCTTTGAGCTCTTGTCCTTAAACGCGCAACACCCCGACATGGCCGTCACTGCCCTCAACCATACATGGAAATGCAACACAAAGCCTTTTGCCTTATCCATGCCTTCAACATGGCTATTGGCTCACATATTCTATCAGGCGCCTCTATCCTCTCACACATAACGCAGCTAGAACATACCCTCATCCTGAGCAACCTGGAGCACATATCCCTACGCCACCTCTACACTCCTGGCCTTGAAAATTTTAACATTATAATCGTCAACCACTACTTGCATTACCTCCCCTGGAATGCAGAATATAAGTACTATCTCCACTACTCACGCATTGAACTCCAACAGGGCCAGATCAACAGGCACCTTATTGAAAACCTGTCCAATGCTGCTGCCTACAAATCTGCTATAGTCTTAATCTCCAACAACCTTAGCGGCCAGCTCCATGCAAATACCCTCAAAAAATTTGAGAACCCCTTCCCTAATGCCCGGAGTACTTGGTGTCTCCTGGACTCAGAGAACTCCCACCCTATCTACCTTAAAACAGAGGAAAGCTGGCACCAGCTCAGCGGAAGCATCCTCACCATTCAATCTGGCTCCTTTTGGGACCACCTAGCCACTACATCTGATCTCCATTTTGCAGACCCCAACATACCCTTCTCACCTAGGACCACTGCCAACACAAATGGAAATATCGTCCACATCGACGAACCTCCCGTTCATTCTCGCCAAGTCACAAACTCCCATCCTTCTGCCCAAAATTGCTGTGCTCATAATGAACAAGCCGGTCCTTCTACAACGCCTCAACAAATAGAAACCACGCAAGCATGCACACAAGCAAATAACCCCTCTAAGCCCCCACAAGAGTGGCACGACCACCTCAAGATAATCACAATGAATGTCCGGGGTCTCTTCAAAAGTAAGGAAGATGTACATGATCTTATCGCCTACCATGATCCAGACATACTCTCCCTCACAGAAACTAAAATTACAGGAGGTACCAAAACACCACAATGGCTTGAAACCCTCCTTCAAGGGTATGCCTGGTGGCATAGCTCCAAGTACTCCTCAGGCATTATCCTCTGTATCAAAAAGAGCATTGCCATAACCACCCAAGCCACACAAATCCCCTTTCATGACTGTGCGGAAGGCAGGCTGATCGCTGTCCAACTCCACACCCCTGGCAAACCAATCCTCTTAATGTCTTCCTACTGGCCATCAGGCACAGATAACAATGCTCTCCAAACAAGGAAAAGCATGGAGGACCTCCTCAAAAACCTCCTCACTTCCCAGACCTGCACCCACATCCTGCTGGGGACATGAACGCCACGCTAGTTCCCCAAGACAGAAGTAGCCATAATAGTTATGCACAAGACAAACTATATCGCACGTTCATCTCTAACACCAACCTTTGCCCCCTTGACTGGCACGTACCCCATAGACCCTGGACATACAGGTCAACGATAGCAAACCTTGAGCAAGGTGCAAATTATACCCTGAGCCGCATTGATGACATTCTGCTGCCATCACGTCTAATCCAAGCCCTTAATGCTGACTACCAATCCCAAATCTTCTGCTGTACTGCTGACAAAGGCTATAAACACAGTGACCACATCCCCCTAATTGCTAACATCCCTAATAAAATTCTTGGCACTAGAATTAGGAAGCTCCCAGACACTGTCAAACCCCACCAGCCCAAGCGCATGCTCGTCCGCCCCATCAAACCATCGGACGTGGAGAAACTGCACTGTGCCCTTAGAGACCCTACCTATGCACCCTGCATCACTCATGCCAATATGGTCAAAACCCTGAACACCATGCACACAAATGCCCTCTCACACCTCTCCTCCATTGAGAGCACATGCGCCAAGCAACAAACCAGACTCAACCACCTCTGCGGGCTCCCAGCTAAGCAGGTGGTGGAAGACTTGGCGGGACAAATTGTCACCCTAGTCAAGGAATGCCACGAGGTGGCTCTGCAAGTGTGCACTACCAAAGCAAACAATGGGAATTCCAAACACTACAAAACAAGAAAGATCAACAATCTCTGCAAATCCCTCAGGAACAAGCTTAAATCTGTCCGGCACTTGCAATACAATCTGCCTCAGTCCCACCTCCTCTGTACCTTTGAAGGTGTACCTCCCCAAATACACTAAATCCTAACCTCCACAAGGCTCTCCTTTTTGTGCAAAGCTTCACAAGCAAAGAAGACCTACCCCCAGCCTCCACTTCTCCTCCACAAATTGCGACTGTGCTCAATGCAAAGCACAAAAAGATCAAGGACCAAATCAACAAAATAGACGATGACTACGAGGCTCAGTGCAACAAAAGAGCCAGGAGGCAACAACAACGTAAGATTGCTAAACGACCAGCATTGGCCAACACAGAGATTCTTAGTGGTAAGACTGCTAGCCCCCCACAGGCTCAAGCCCTTACAGACCCCAGCACAGGGGAAGTGGAAACTGACCCAAGCAAAGTCGCTGATATTGTTGAAAAATTCTACACTGAGAGCATGGCTGCCCCTAGCATAAAGACGGGGGCTTACCTCCCAACTGATCCCCGAGCCAAACGCAACTACCCCTGGATAGATCGGCAGTGTGAGGATCCCTTCACCCTTGAAACCCCCATCACTAGGGCTGAAAATACTAACCAAAGGAAGAGGGAATGGTTGCATAACTCCATCCTGGATACCTGCTCCTTTCAGGAATGCCTTCATTTACTTACTAATAATAAGTCCCCAGGACCAGATGGTATAGCCAATGAATTGCTCAAACACTTGCCCCAAGAATATAAAGAATCCATCCACAAACTCTTTGTTATCATGTGGGCAACAGGGGTCACCCCCAAAGCCTGGAAAAAGAGTGATACCGTACTCATCTACAAAGAGAAAGGCTCCCAAACAGACATAGCATCCTACCGGCCAATTGGCTTAGCAAACACCATTTACAAACTCTGGACACGCTTGGTTACAACAGCCCTGTATGAATACGCAGAAACCCACTCCCTGCTGAGCAACATGCAAGCGGGATTCCGTAAGCACACAGACACCATAAACCAGCTCCAAAACTTAATCATGGCCCTTGAAGACTCCAAACTATTCAAGAGGGACATCGACGCCCTGATTGTAGACTTCACATCCGCTTTCAATACAACAGATCACGATAAGTTGCTTTGGATCATGCATGACCTCGGCTTCCCCACAGATGCTGTTGACAATGTTTAAAACCTGTACCAGGGGGCGCGCACGAGAGTTCGCCTCCCCTCAGGCAACTTCACAAATGACATACCTATAGAAAGGGGCACCATCCAAGGAGACACCCTCTCCCCCTTCCTATTCCTCATCTACATGGAGCCACTACTGCGCTGGCTCCATGCTGGTGGCCGCGGATATGGCTACGGGTGCCTCAGCAAGATCCCGCAATCCCCTGAGCACAAAATCCAAAATAAAACAAGCAGCAGGGCGTTTGCAGACGACCTCATTGGCATTACGGGCACCTACGCCAACCTCAGAATACAGGCCAAAAAACTAACCCAATACGCTGGGACTGGGCCCACCTGATCATCTCTGGCAACAAGACAAAGGTTACGTGCAGCCTGCCCAGCCAAGAAAGTAGGCAAGCCCGAGGAAATACGTCCATGGCGGACTTTGCAGAGCATCTCCTCAAGAACAAAATTCTGGTCCAAGGCAAACCAGCTCAATTTCTTAGCCCTGAAGACCCCTTCACCTACCTAGGGGTAGACATTACCATGAACATGAACTGGAAACCTCAACTTACCAAGATGACAGATAAGCTTTCTAAGAAATTAGACAAGCTCTCGAGCTCTTATGCTACTCCTAGACAAACAATGGACATGATCCGAACAGCCATTATACCAAGCATTGCGTATGCGTTCCCGGTCACACCCTGCTCTGAGAATGACCTTGCAGCCTGGGATAGGATGACCTTAAACGTTGTCAAACAAAATTACAAACTGCCACTGAGCACAGGCACAGCCATCCTGCGGGAGGACAAAGCCAATTTTGGACTTGGCTGCCCATCTATTGCCGTAGAGTATAACGCCAGATGTGCGGCAGCACTCACCACAAGCCTCAACAATGAAGAGAAACATGGCCGGATTACCAAGGCACTCTTGGAATCCCAACTACAAAAATTGAAAGACTACATTAGCAGCATTGATCCATCACACCAGAACCCCCACTTTCTCACAAAGCAGCTGAACCATATGCTCCGAGTTAGACAATACCTCTGCATCCACAACAGTGACCTTGATGTTATCTTCCAAGGAACACCCTACCTCTCACCTAGCATCCTGTCTGTCTTTAATGCACTCTCAACACCGGTGCAACCCTCCCTAAAAAGCCTAGCCTGCCACTGCCTATACCCCCTCATGAAAATAGGCGTGACACGACTCTTTCCACTACTCAATGACAACCTCACCCACATCATTGATGGAAACAAACTCACATCCCTGCTTGGCCAAAAAGTGAAGACTAGACACATCGTTGCTCTCAACAAGCTATCACATGTACTCAACTCCCATACTTTAACAACAGACTTCATCAACACTCTCATCAAGAGCCAAGACAGCTCGCCCAACAAACCCCCAGAGTCACGCTACATCAACAATATGGTGTATGACGAGATGATTAAGACTGAGCACACCCCCACAGGGTGGGACTGGTCAAAATTCAGCCCTGAACACGCACCCCAGCATATGGAGGTGGACAGACCCGAGGACCCCCCAACTTACAGACTGATAGCCAGAACTTACCCCGAGAAATAGAAGTCCCAAACCAAGACCACCATCCTTCAAGCACTCAGTCTAATACGCAGAAAGAACCTGATCATACAAGACGCACCCGCAAGAGGAAAAATCCTCGCGCAAACAGGCCACAACCAAATCTACATGGAACACCCCCCAACCAGGATCTTTCACCTACCCCCACCCAGGCCATACCAAGCCAGACCAAGAGGACCAGGCACAGCCCAAACCCAACACACATTCTAAAATACCATTCGGCACCTATCCTTTCTCCACCCCTCTTACCACCCACCATACCAAGCACTGATACTGCTAACTGGCTGTGGAACTACAAGCAAAACAAAGCCAATGAAATAGGCACAATGCGTGCAAGCAACACAATCTTCCGCTATGATCACGTGATACAGAGCATCCTGGATTGGCAGCACCTGCGTAAGCACATACGTTCCCCACAATGTATCCAACAAAGTCAGTACAAAGTCCAATGGCACCCTGTCACGATTGAGAAATGGGCCCTACCCATTTTCCTCAATGAAGGGCTGAAAGTGAACGACATAACCCACATTCCCAGAAGGCTGGCAGAAGACCCATGTTGCCAACTTTGTTGGAGCCCAGTAAGCAAAGAGCACACGTACGAATCCCAATGCTACGATGACATGCCCACTTGTGATACATGCCACCGTACTTACCACTGGGAATGCCTCATAAAAGTCAAAGTATGCTCTCAACAAGACCGGAGGCTGAGCGAATCTCAGGAACACTGGGATTGCCCTGCTTGTGCTCCATTGCCCCGAGCTGAAAAACAAGCAAGGAACAACTTCTCTGAAGAACAGGAGATGATCCATGTCACATGGCATCCCAGATGGGAAACGGCTGAAATGCTGCAAAAGCATCCTGACCTCTGGACCCATGTAGAAGCCTTTGAGAAGGAAAAGCTAGAACAACCACCAGATCCCCAAGACAATAGTGTTGGTCTTGATAACCTCGCCAACCAAGGATTTGATGGCAACCTCCAGAACTATCTCCAAACCTCATGGCTATCAACCAATGGCCGTGCCATTCGCAAAAATGCTAACTTTGACTTCCTGCCCACCAACCCTCAAACAGACATCCTGCCAACATGGCAGTGTGAGATAATTGTCAGGCCTGTTGACCTCATGAAAGAAACCCAAAAGATTGACCTAAGTAATGAGATCAGCATACCAGTGGAAATACCCTCTTTTTCCACATATGAGGCTGCCTGTGTATACAACACTATCGGCAAATGCGTGGGCATGCTCACTACGGAAAGACTCTCAACCCTCACTGAAGCTTATAAAGCAGCCCAACAAGCAGGCCTACACAGCACAATCCAGCCACCAGTCCAAGACATGACGACTGAAATCATGGGCCTACTCCAACGACAGAAATCCAAGAACAAAGACTTACTTGCCAAGAGCAAAAAGGTTTACAATTCTAATACGCTGATCACACCTCCCCACATACGTTCAGCCTTACAAAAGTACTGCATGGTCTCCACGGAAAGGTACTCAAACCCTCTTGACTTTGACCCCTCCTACAAGAAGTACTTCAGCGCCAACCCTCGTGACCAGATCTTTGGAGCTTGCACGGATGCCCTCTCAGTGCGCTATTCCGGTTACTCCTTCTGTCACCCCCCTCACGACGATGACACCATGACTCAACTCCTGCGCCACGCGCTCCATTCCTCCATTCAAACCGATTTGCCGGTTGCCACCTTCATACTCCTACCCCACTGGAGGGGCTCCAGCGGCAATGCCTACATGAATTGGCTTAACAACCACCCAGGATACATCAAAGTGCTTGCCAAATTCCCTGCAAGACACATCCATTTTGAACCCCCCCAGTACTGGTTCAACACCGTACCCAACCCCACCCATCCTACATACCCCACACAGCTCATTGTTGTCTGGAACACACAAGCAATGGAGACCCTACAAAATGCCAATGAGCGCTGGTTTGAAGAGCTTCAGCACAACGTCCCAGCCCAGTGGCTACCTCTTGCTCGTCCTGCCCCCCCTAGGAACTTGAGCTCCAACCAACGACTAATATCAAACAAATGGAGAAAAAAGTTTTTATCCCTTCCCCTCGAGGTGTCCCTTGAATGCTCACACAAGCACACACAAGCAGCAATAGATCAACATCACACACAAAATACCACCTTCATACCCAGAATTCAGTGTTGGAAAGACATCACTTACACAGATGGCAGCGTCATGAAAACCAAGGATAACTCCCCACCACTTGTCGGCTCAGGCGTCTAAAACCAAACAAAGAGGGTGACCACCTCTCACCACAACTTCAACTGTGCATCAAACCCAATGGCCGTGGCCCAACTAACACAATCAACAGAGCCGAACTGGCTGGCATCCTTGTCGCACTCCAACAGGACACACAAACATAGCCACCGACAGCGCGTCCTGTTTGTCCCAAATTTACAGGCAGATCCTCAATCCAATGAGCATGCGGATCCACCTGCATGCAGAGCTCATTCAAGCTATTTCAACCATTATAGAGCACTCACCACATCAGCTGAATTTCTATAAAGTCAAAGCCCACTCAGGCGTCATTGGCAATGAGGGAGCTGATGCTTGCGCACAAACTGCGGCTATTATGGATAACACAGATATCTCATTGCCTGATGCCAAGGACCCTTTCCACAACTCCTTTTGGCTATCCGTCAAACCTCCCCGAGGGCACTCCCATAATCCCACACCCCTTTACCTCACTAACTTGAAAGACAAGCTCAAAGCCCATATGCATAACAAACACAAGCTTGGCTCTGCCGATATATCCAGTTGCTATTACACAGGCTGGCAGCAACTCATGCAACCACCATCTCATTACAGCAATACCAACACAGGCTTACCTAAGCTATCCCCTAAACTTGCTAACCAAAAAATTAGCAATTCCTTTTGGAGCAACCCCAAGATTACCCTTAAACAACAAATAAACCTCCTCAAGTACCGCACTGGCACAATCTACACCCAGAAACACGCTGTCAGGTTTAATCACACATCTGGGCCCGCCAACTGCCGACTATGCGGCAAGTTGGACAGCATCAATCACATTGTCCTCGGATGTTCACACCCAACATGCCAAGGGATGTTCATAAACAGACACAACATTGCCCTCACTCTCTGTTGCGAAGCCCTCAGCAAAGGTGCACATGGCTCATTCCTTGTTGCAATGGATGCTTGCTGTAGGGAAAAGTTCCAAGAACAAGGCATTGAAGTCCTTGAAAACATCTCCAGGGAAATTCCTGACTGGGCTTTTCCCAATGGTGCTGGCCCCTCTGCCCGACACCAAAGCCGTCCTGATGCTGTCTTTGTGCGCTCTATATCAGGGAGAGCAACCCATCTCGACCCTAAAAGGATACCTGCTCACGATAGGGATATCCACCTTGTGGAACTCAAATACTGCCCAGATACAAACCCATTACCAAGCCTACAAAAAGCTGCTGACCAGCATGCAGGTTCCATTTCTAGACTTTGCACCCGTAGTCTCAGAAACCCAAACAGAAATAATAAAGTGACCTTGCACACCATCTTACTTGGTGTAGCAGGTGCTATCTAAAATGACTACACCATCACTCCCCTGGTTGAGCTGGGTCTTACCAGACATAACGCAGAAAAATTAGCCTCTCAATTAAGTTGCCATGCACTCCAATCATTAACAAGAATTATAAGCACCAGGCACTCATTATACTTGCAGGGTTCTTCTGGCAGGGGCATCACTGGGGGCGAGGCAGTTCAGAGCAGGAGGAGGAAAGTCCACGCCCGCAGGCGCATGGCTGACAGCAACCCGCCGGACCCGCATTAGTTGCTCTCCATAGGTTCATAGCTTGGTTTAGACTGGGTCAGTGAACCTCCTCGGTGAGGCCCTAGCTAGCTTGCTAGTTAGGGGACCTTTCCTTAATGCACGCAGCTTGCGTAGTCTTTCCTTTTCTTTCTTTAGACCAAAAAGTTCTTTCCAGCACTTAATCCACACCCACTGAATGTCCGGGCAGGTCTCAACAATGGCCACAACAACACAGAAAACTGACAGAGAATGTTGGTCCAGAGAAGAACCCATAAAGGTTACTTGGATGCTTTGATTGCCTCTTGAGGGCCAGAACAAAGAAGAAACCGTGTAGGCAGCGAGAACACTCCCTACATCAATCAAGGAAAAGGAGACACGTTGGCTCAAAGAGCCGTGAATCTCCCTCACCAGAGGATAAGAGTGAAGCTAGTGTGGGTCTGGTGGGTTTCTGGAAGCATGCGGCCCCAGGGTACCAGTGTTGTGTTGAGTGTTTGTTATTTTCAATGGCACGTCTTCAAGGTGCAGATGTCATTCTCCATACAATCCTCCTGGGTGTGGGTGGGACTATCTACACTGCCCATACCCATCAACTAAAAAAACTAGGGCTTAAACCGCAAAGGTCCACCAAACTTGCACCAAAGCTCCATGCCCACTCTGTGCAGCATGCGCACAATCTTACCTCTACCAGACGTGCCATTGAATTTATAAAAACACAACACAATTCTGGTACCCTGGGGCCGCATGCTTCCATGAACCCACCAGACCCACACTAGCTTCCCTCTTACCCTTTGGTGAGGTAGACTCACGGCTCTTTGAGCCAATGTGTCTCCTTTTCCTTAATTGATGTCACACGGTCCTACAGTAGGGAGTGTTCTCACTGCCTTCGTAATTTTTTCTCTTCTACGCAAGCCAGGTCCAGCTGCGTGCATTAAGGAGAGGTTCCCTAACTAGCAAGCTAGCTAGGTTCTCACTGAGGAGACTCACAGGCCTAGCCTAAACTAAGATAGGAGCCGGCGGGAAATAACTAATGTGGGTCTGGCGGGTTGTTGTCAGCCATGTGCCTGCGGGCGTGGGCTCTCCTCCTCCTGCTCTGCAGTGCCTTGCCCCCAGTAACGCCCCTACCAAAAGAACTCTGCAAGTATAAGGTGTGCCTGGTGTTCATGATTTTTGTCAAGGATTGGAGTGCATGGCAACTTAATTTAGGGGCTAATATTTCCTGTGTTATGTCTGGCCCAGCTCAACCAGAGGAGCGATGGTGTAGTTATTGTAGATAGTACCTGCTACACCAAGTAAAATGGTGTGCAAGATCACCTCATTATTTCTGTTCGGGTTTCTCAGACTACGGGTGCGAAGTCTGGAAATGGTACCAGCATGCTGGTCAGCAGCTGTTTGTAGGCTGGGTAAGGGGTTAGTGTCAAGGCAGAATTTAAGTTCCACAAGGTGAATATCTCTGTCGTGGGCAGGTATCATCCTAGGGTCGAGACGTGTGGATCTCCCTTGGATAAGGCGCACAAATACGGCATCGGGACGGCTTTGGTGCCGGGCAAAGGGGCCAGTACCAATAGGAAAAGCCCAGTCAGGGATGTCTAGTAATGTTTTTAGGGACTTCAATGCCCTGCTCTTGTAGCTTTTCTCTACAGCAAACGTCCATGGCAACAAGGAATGAGCCACGTGCACCTTTGCTAAGGGCTCCACAGCAGAGACTGTGGGCAGTGTTGTGTCTGTTTATGAACATTCCTTGGCATGTTGGATGTGAGCACCCGAGGATTATTTGATTGACGCTATCCATATTGCCACAGAGGCGGCAGTTAGCGGAGCCAAATGTGTGATTGAACCTGATAGCGTGCTTTTGGGTGTAAATTGTGCCAGTACGTTATTCGAGAAGGTTCATTTGTTGCTTAAGGCTGATCTTAGGATTATTCCAAAAGGAATTTTGTGGCTAGCAAGTTTAGGGGTTGGCCTCCGTAAGCCTGTGTCGGTGTTGCTGTTAGGAGATGGTGGTTGCATGAGTTTTTGCCAGCCTGTGTAGTAGCAGCTGGATATACCGGCAGAGCCAAGCTTGTGTTTGCTATGCATCTGTGTTTTGGAAAGGGTCCTTGGCATCTGGCAATGAGATATCTGTGGAGTAAGAGCACGCTGGGTGTTAAGCGTACCACTACAAAGTGGGCTGTCCTGAGGGAGTATGGTCATGAGCCAGTTCAGTTTCACTGGTCAGGTCTGTTTTCAAAATGTATAATAGCATGCTGAGGTCTAGAAGTGAGACGTTGAGAAGAGTGCTGAAAGCGGATTTGAACATGCATTCACGTGAGCCTTCCTGCTGGACTGCTCAAGTTTTAGATGCTTTCCAAGGCCTGCGGCGCTGTGATTCCTTTGTGCAAGCTGTGCAGCAGGGCACTTCTGGTAAAACATTGGTTTTGCATCCTGTGGACATACCCCTTTTCTTCAGTTTCCTCATTTACAGTTTCCGCCTCCGCGTGCTGGAATGTACCAGCACCAGGCCTATTAGTCCAACGTTGTGGCTAACGGTCCATTCAATAAATCTGTAAATTTGTAAATCTGAGGGAGTGAACCCGCGGGACACTTATTACAAACTGGCAACTTATGTTATCAGTCTCTTTTTGCAGTGCCTTTTGATCACAATGTGCGTGCCCCCGCCCGTTTACCAAGGCACATGCATTTGGATCTGTCTCAACATGCCACGAGGAATGTTAGCCGTATATATATGTTTCACCAGCGACTGATCAGCCAGATATTCGGGCTGTAGGTTAACCAATGTAAAACCCCATGTTAGCCGTTTTAGGCTTAGGGCACACACACTGAAGGTGGAGACAGCAGCTTGGGATACTCGGAACGCTCTTTTGTGTGATCGCTGTTCTTGTGATGAAATTCAAGATGAGGCTCATGCCCTTTTGGTGTGCAGAGACGCAGATGTTTGTGCTTTGAGAAGAAAATACGCTTGCCTGTTCAACTGTTTCTCTGGTGATTTTTCAATGGAGCAAACATTTTTACAACAAGCCAGTGTCCAGGATGTTTCTAATTTCCTCTTGCAACACAACAACAAGCTTTTTTCGTTTGTTTCTGAGCTTATGGACATTATGTTGACTGGCGAGGACCAGTCACAGGCCGATCAGCCGAATAGTCTGGCTGAAGGTCCCCCCGCGTAAATCTAAATCTAATTTCCTCAAGCACCGCAACAATAAGCTATTTTCGTATGTTTCTGAGCTTATGAACATTATGTTGACTGGCGAGGACCAGTCACAGGCTGATCAGCCAAGCACTCTGGCTGAAGGTCCCCCCCATCTAAATCTGTAAATCTGGTCAAGCTCCTGGGCGACGGTGCTTCTGCTCCACTGGCAGATGAACAGGTCATACCAGTACTTACCACTATAAGTACTAAAGCAGTCGGTCCAACTTGCAGCTGAAGATAGAATCCCTTTATGAATTACAAGGAAAAAAGTATAAATACAGCAAGGCAGGCTCAATGCACTGCAAGGCCTAAACATACAAAAAAAAGTCTACGCCAGCCAAAGGCCGCGTGCATTTAGGAAGGCCTTCATACATGCACCAACAACATGATGCATGCTCTCACATAGGTGGCTGGGTGATTCATAGTAGGGAACGAGCACAACTTTGAGAAAAATACAAAAAATCTTGAACAAGCAATGTGAAGTCAGTGAGAACGTGCCTTACATCAGTTTCGGAAACAAATACAGGTTGGCCCCAGGACAGTAGCAAATGTCTGCCCTGGCAACATACGCAAAAGGTAGGCTCAACAGCCAGCGCTGATACAAGCAGCAAGCCCCAAGGGCAATGTTGAACAGCGGAACGGAGCAAAACAAAGCGCATAATGCGCTAATAGCATGCGAGCCAATGATCTGCATTTGGCTCTTAGTTCAGGTTTCATGAATCATCATATGGCTCAAGTCAGTTACATTTCTTTCTTTAAAAAAAAACTTAGGAATGGTTATGATGAACATATGGCAAAGCAATGCAGAAGGAAGTAAAGCTGCCAAACCTTACATTAAGCAGTGAGTCCCTTGGAATATGAAAAAACCTTCTGCATCTCCTTTCACTCAATACCTTAAAAATGCTATATGCCTTAGATGCACTGAACGCATTGGACAGCACTTGGAGATGTGCGCTGTGTGATACTAAAGAGAGGCCACCCTACGTCCTGATGTTGAAAGACATAGAATAGAGATTTTCAACGTGTGTATATGTATGTGTGCGCATGTACATGCGTGAAGGAATGAGAATGAGAGGTGAAGAAGGTTGCAAAAAATTTCGTTTTACAAAAGCTTGCATGAAAGTACACCACAGGTTAGCCCACAAACAAGAGCACTACAGGCGAGCTCACAGGAATGTGCACAACGGACAGGCTCACAGGAAATTGCACCTCAGGCAAGCAAAGAGATGAACCACAGAATCTAGCCCAAAGGTCCTCCTTGTGTTACCTTGCCTCGCCAAAGAATGCTCTTCTTGCTGGGCAAGCACGATACCAGCCGCAGCCACGCTAGATCAGTTCTCAACAGCTTTAAAAGCTGAAGCAGTAAACAAATGTAGAAAGGTTGACTTTTTTCCGCGACCAACACAGGCCACGACACGGCAAGAGCATGCCAGGCTTTCACGCAAGTAGCAAAACAAGCAACTTTGCTCTTTCTGAACAAATTGCTTGTTGTACACCCACTTCAAGTGTGTGTTTGACATAGCTTACCCAAACACCCAATCTAAGCCCAGATTCATAGCCTTTTGTAACTACAATCCATTAACCCTCTGTTGCGTGGGGTTTGCAGTGTTCGGAAATGAAGGCCATGTAAAAAACAGTGTGACTAAGTATCACCAACACCCTATTAGCCAGGATACAGGGCAAGTAGGCCACTTCAAATCCCCTTGCAGGCCGTGATAATAACTGACAATTGCCCTCTACTCCTCTAAAAAAAAAGGGTGGAGAATCACCTGCAGAAATCCTCTTGAAGCTAGGAAGTGCTCACATTTGCAAGCAAGAACACACGCAAGCGCTGACACATGCAGTCCTTCGAAAGCCGCCTTCAAGGGTTAAATCTTTCTATATCAGAGGCTGTCATGGGTGCAAGCCCCCCTTTCACAGGTGCCCACTCCTGACAACATTGCTTGTGCCCTCATCAGATGCCTCGTCCATTGTTCATGCTTTTTATTTTCACAGTACATGCAGAGTGGAGAGGGGAAGACCGCTGCACCAGCAACACTAGCCATTCAATTTTGACGAGAGCAACAACTTCTACCCAATGAAGCCTGTGGGACAGCCTGTGTATGCGCATGCCTGCTTTGCACATCTTTGTGTAAACTCTGTAACCTGTGATCTGTAACCTTGCCACACCCTTGCTCACCCAAGAGATGCCTTACAACAGTGATCCAGCACAACAGAGATGCCTTACAGCAGAGTTCCAGTACAACTGAGAATTTTACCTTACAACAGTCATCCAGCACAGCAGAGAATTTTACCTTACAACAGCGATCCAGCACAACAGAGAAGTTTACCTTACAATAGCGATTCCTACAGCTTTTGCCCCACACAGTGCCCTCCTGCAAGCAAGGCCTGGCCAACTGTGTGCAGAGCTCTGCATGCGCGCGCAGTGCCTGGCCCATGCTACATGCTCTGCCACTGCATGCACTCATACCTGTGCTGGCATGCAGTGCGCAGCGTCAACTGCATAGTGCAGTGTGCCACTGTGCCTGTACTGATGGCCAGTGCTGGCATGCAGTGCGCAGTGCCAACTGCATAGTGCAGTGTGCTACTGTGCCTGCACTGATGGCCAGTGCTGGCATGCAGGGTCATCCATTTATCCATCCATCCATCCATCAGCTGCGCCAAGCACAGCGCGCACAGCATCCCACTGCACAGTGCTTTGTAGGGACACTTGAGCCGCCCCTTTCAGCTTGCAGGGACACTCGGGCTTGCCTCACTGCAGAGAGCCCTGCGTGCACTGCTCGCCGGCCCTTGCGGCTTGCAGGGACACGAGCTGCTCCTGCGCCTTCACCAGCAACTCCATCGCCTCGACCATGCTCTGCGCGCACGTACGCACACAAGCCCATGCTCAGGGTGATGGTCTCCAACACAAGGGGCACACTGTCATGCGTCCTGGAGCACTCATGCACTCATTGGGGTCGTCCTGGGGCACACTGCATGCACTCATGCAATGCCATGCGTCCTGGAGCACTCATGCACTCATTGGAGTCCTCCTGGGGCACATTGCATGCACTCATGCAATGCCATGCGTCCTGGAGCACTCATGCACTCATTGGGGTCGTCCTGGGGCACACTGCATGCACTCATGCAATGCCATGCGTCCTG
>OU611753.1:652500-687500 GCA_914767535.2 Dunaliella primolecta
AAGCGCACCTGCTGGACATGCAGCAGACTCTTGAGATCCTTTGTAGGCCACTAGTGTAAACAACAGTCCTACCAAAAACATGGCACCTGTTGGCCCCAAACTGCTCACAGCGCACCAGCCGGCCCACCACCAACAGCGCACCTGCTGGACGCGCAGCAGGCTCTGCCAGCCCGTGTAGGCCAGGGTGAACAGCAGGCCCACCACCAGCAGTGCCCCCAGCGCCATCAGGCCGGGCAGCAAGAGGGGAGCAAAGCTGTGCTTGGGGGCAGGCGCCGCGGAGCTTGGCAACGCAGCGACCTCGGTCTGTCATGGTGGCAACATGAACGGAAATGGTGAGTGCTGATAATGCAGCGACCTCGGTCTGTCATGGTGGCAACATGAACGGAAATGGTGAGTGATGATAATGCAGTGACCTCAATCTGTCATGGTGGCAACACAAGCGGAAACGCTCAGTGCTGGCAGTGCATGCAGACAGGTTGCACACATGATGGCAGCGCATGCAAGCAACATGCAAGCACCCAGGGTGGCGAGCACAAGACAGTGGAGTGGCAACAAGCAGGAAGTATCGGAAGGGAAGATGTGTTTGTGGGCCGGCCGCCTGGCCAGCAGGGTGCCCTTGGCCTACACGGGCTGGGAGGAGGGAAGGAAGGAAGGAAGGAAGGAGGGATGCATGACACACGCTGGCAGCAACGGAGCATAGCACAAGCGGAACAAGTGGAGGACATGCACTTATGTGCAACAGGGTGCCCTTGGCCTGCACGGGCTGGGAGGAAGGAAGGAAGGATGCATGACATACACGAGCAGCAACGGAGCATAGCACAAGCGGAACAAATGGAGGACATGCACTTTTGTACAGCAGAGCGCCCTTGGCCTGCACTTTTTTGCAGCAGAGCGCCCTTGGCCTGCACGGGCTGGGAGGAAGGAAGGATGCATTACAGACACGAGCAGCAACAAAGCATAGCACAAGCGGAACAAATGGAGGACATGCACTTTTGTGCAGCAGAGCGCCCTTGGCCTGCACGGGCTGGGAGGAAGGATGCATGACACACGCGAGCAGCAACGGAGCATAGCACAAGCAAAACAAATGGAGTGGCAAACACTCACACACATACACACACATCTCAAACATCTCATACAATGCAAGATGACTCACATCCTTGTTGTCCTCGGCTGCAGCGTCTGGAGAGGAGCCCGCCAAGGACGCCCGCAGCACAGCGCTGACCTCTTCCCCCCAATGCTTGACGGTGTCCTTCAAGGCGCCTCCTTGGATGGCGCCCTTCAGGAAGCCCACGTTCTTCAGGAACTCCACCTGCGTGAATTCCAGGCGCGCTCACAGTTTTCCAGGGGGCCTACAATCCTCAGGAGCTCACGCTCACACAGTTGCAGGGAGCTCGCCCTGTTTAGGGAAATTCCACACCTGCAGGTGCGCTCTCTGAGATTTGCAGAAAGTCCACTCTCTTCAGGTGTGGTCACAATTTTGCAGGGAGTTGAAGTCCTTCAGGAGCTCATGCTTACACAATGGCTCAGAGCCAAAGCACTCTCTGAGGAAGCTCCCCATACTGTGCACTAAATGTGGCAAAAGCCCTGCATTCATTGCACTTTGATTCAATGGGTGCAGGCGCTAATTGGGCAAAGGGCAGATCACTTTGGATTGGACTCAGCAACTCCATCCGCAGCCGCACTCAAAAGTGTGCGTGTGTGTTGTGTATGTTGTGTGTTTGTTGCATCCCAAGGCATACACTGTCTTCCACTGAAAATCAGAATGCGTTATATGAGCGCCATGCGACTGCCAACTGCCAGTTGTGAAGACGTGCATATGTGCAAGCAGTACCCTGTCCTTTTAAGCAAGCCCTGCATCTCATTGTGTATCTTCCCAGGATGCACTTGCAAACGCCTTGGTACACATTTAATGCAGAGCCTAACATGATAACGCCCAGTAGATGACGAAGTAGACGGGTGTACAAAGTGATGCACAAAAGCACACAGATACTGCCAACCCAATCATTGCCATTGTGGCTCGAAAGCTGCAGCTCACCACACTCATGCTGCGCATGCACAACACACACACGCACACGCACACATGCAAAGCCAATCATTGTCATTGCAGCTCACAAGCTGCTGCTCACGCTGAACATGCACAGCACTTTCACACACATGCAGATACTAATACCAATTGTCGTGGCATACAAGCTGCAGCTTCCCGCACTCATGCCTTGCGCACGCTCACGCTCACGCGCACACACCCACACGCACACCCACACATTTGCATGTGACGTCACTAGCACACAGAATCATATCTACTCACCGTCATTGTGACGCGCAAGCTGCAGCTTCCCGCGCTCGTTCCGCGCATGCACAACACCTGCAGCACATGCATACTCATTGAACTTCAGGTCCTGGAGCACATGGCCACCAAAGAGGAGCATGCAAGTCAATAGCAATTTTAGCTCTTCAGGTGTGACTTGGAGGATGGAGGCAGTGGGCACCAAGATCAGACAAAAAACGACAGGGGCTTGCAAAGCAGCTACAGCATCTGCACCCGCAAGAAAACGGGCGACCAATGCGCAAGGCGGGGCACTCTGTGTGGCAATGGAGCACAAATTCATGCTGAATTAAGTAATCGAGGCTGTACTAAATAGATATCCTTGAGAGTGGGCTTTGGACTCAACGACTTCAGCAGCATTCCTTTTCAGGCGCCCTATGCCTGGCAGGGTTTAACCCAATTGCTGCGGCAACAGGCTTTGCAAGAAACAGTGCAGAGGGCTCTGCAAGGTGCAGAACAGAAGGCTTTGAGAGGCTCTGCATGGGCAGCCGCCTTCTACAAGTCCTTTTGCTCTGTGGCACACGCCTTTAGCTGTGTGACAAGCAGGGCTTCTTGCTCTGTGCCTTGCAAAAGAGCCCTCTGTTCTGTTCTTAGCGATGCCTGCTGCCTCATGCCAATGCACAGCCTTCTGCAGAGCCAAAGGAGATCTCCCACAACAACCAGTAACTCCTGTGTAGGGAAATGCAAGCGTCCCCACACCCCCATGGCTGAACGGTTACACACTGTCGTGGTTGTCGCAAAATGCAATCCCATGGCCATTGCAAGGGCAGACACACTCCCAACTAAGACCGACGCTGTGTGCACAAGAGGTCCAGGTATGAACCAGACTCCCAGGCACTGTCAACGCCAGCTGAGGTCGGCAAAGACGGAGTAGTCTCAGGTTAAATGAGAAAAAAATTGGTCTCATTGAACGCAGCATCAGGGGAGCTGCTACTTTTTAATGAAATTGAACCTACATGCCAGCACTTATGCACATGCGCCTACCCACCTTTGCACACATGTAACCTACATCCCAGCACCTATGGACGTGCCAAAGACAAGCCACATCTGCCCATATACATACACCCTACAAAACAGCATATGTTTTACACATGCTTCCACCCATCTTTGCGCACGCTGACGTGCAAGAAGCACCAACCAAGCACATACACCCATGCGCTCACGCATCTGCACCAAGAGTTGCGCATACGCAACCTTTCACAGTCTGCCATGCCGAAGAGCGCCAACGCACCTGCACCTGCATGTTTACACCAACACACTTGCACCAACGCACCCCATCACACTCTCGACACGCCAAGAGGAGCGTCAACACACCAGCACGTGCGACCACACCAACGAGCTTGCAGCTACGCACCCCGTCACACTCTCGACACGCCAAGAGGAGCGTTAACACACCAGCACCTGTGCATCTGTACCAACACACGTGCACCTACGCACGCCGTCACATTCTTGAAACACCAAAAAGAGTGCCAACACACCTGCACCTGCGCACCCCGTCGCACTCTGGCACGCCAATAGGAGCACCTACCTGGTTAACCACTTTGAAAGTGTCGCCCTTAGGGGCGTCTGTCGTGATCACAATCTCCAGCAACCATCCGGATACCTCCTTGATTTGCAGCTGCGGTGACATGGGGGGTGAGCGGAAAGGCGTGCGCTCAATGAGCATGATGAGACACCTCCTTGAAATGCAGCTGCGGTCTCATGGTAGGCAAGCAGAGAGGCATGCATTAAATGAACATAACATCGAACTAAATGAACAATGCACTAAATGAACATAACGAGACTCCTCCTTGAGGAGCAGGCAAGAAACAGGAGCCTCAAAGTGGCGGTGTCAGGTAAGCCCAAAATCACGGAGGTATTCGATCATTGATCAAGCGATGGACGTCGACAGCAACCACTGAACAACCAGCAATGCGCAGAGGCACCACGACCTTTTGAGCAAGCCTATAGCCATGGCGAAAGGGCAACAGCTTTTGCAATTTTGGCATTACACTTTGTGGACATCAGAGATCTCATCATAAACATCCTTTTTTTTATATAGGAGATGGCCTACACATGGAAACTGTCCTCATCCCTCCATTTCTCCTGTGCGAGACACCCGCAGTCCTAAATTGATGAAGCGAGTGCTGCCTGCATGGCATCCCTTTGTCCTTTTCATTCTTGGTGCATGCATGATTTCTCTCGTGCCTCTCTCACCGTGTGGACTTCAGTGACATCAGCGATCTTGGGTGAGAAGGGGATGGGGATGTTGAGGGGCTTTGTGTACCTGTGGGCAAGGTGTGGGCCAAAGGGAGGATGAGAGGTGTGTGTGGCTTGCATGCATGCTTCGCAAAGAGCGTGGGTCATCCGCAAGGTGGGCCATGTGCAGATCGCGTGCATGCTTTACACAAAGGAGGATGAGCAAACTGTGGATCGCATGCATGCTTTGTGAATGAAAGCATGGGAGAGCTGAGGAAAGATAACAGTAGTGAGGGGCTGAGTACACACGCATGCAAAAGCATGGAGTCACATGGGATTGCGCGCAAGTTCCATGCATGGCAATCAGCAAGACAAAAAGTCAAGAGTACATGTGCTTGGCCTGTGGTTATGTCTGGAGAGTTAGGCATGAGCTGGATTAGTAGACAGGCTGGTTTTGGAGCAGTCAAATGTGGAAAAAAGGAAGTATCATGACGCATTCCTGCACCAGAACGCACGTTGGTTCACCGGTTGGTTTGTTTATGCTGACACCCAACGCCATTCAAAATTAAAATGTTTGGCACTATTAGGCTGCCTATCAAGAGAAAGCACTTTCACGCATGCATGTCCACGGGACAACAGCTTCAAGGCGGTGGCAACAACAAAGATGACAATCAAATGCGACATGCGAGGAGCTTGATCATGCCCTTTCTCCTCCTCACTCCCCGCCCTCTGCTGCTCTCATGGAAAGTCTTGTGCTTCTTGGACACATATTTGTACTCACTTCCACGTGCGCTGGCGGGCTTGCTTTCCATCCACACAGTTTGACAGCCCCCATGGGCCAATATCCATTTTGGTTAGCCCCTGTTTGTGTGTCGACAGTACAGAAAAGCAGTCTTCAGTTCAGCGAAGATATTGCTGACGGGAGCAACATAAGAAGCAAGCGTGAGAGAGAGAGAGAGAGAGAGAGAGAGAGAGAGAGAGAGAGAGAGAGACTGCTAGAGGTAGAGAGGTTGATGGGAGCAAGAAGAGGAGGAAGCAGAGTCATTCGAGATGAGATTAGTAGAGATTGCAAGGGAGAGGTAAAGAGGTTGGAGCAAGAAGCAAGCGAGAGAAAGAAAGATTATGCGAGATGCATTAGAGCGTGCATTACACAGGGAGTTGAGTAAGAAATACAGAAGCAAGGACTCATGCTTCTTTCTTCCGCAAAGGAGCTGCCTGCATCTGTATTGAATCCATTGAATATTGCACAAATACTGGCAAGTGATGCTTCCAAACAGGAAAGGAAGCAAAGCATTGCAATAATCCCCTTTGAGAAAGATATTTCCATATTTAAGTGCTTCTCTGCCTGCACACTTGCCTTCACAAACACTCACCTCTTGCTTTTCAACCCCAAAGAAAACTTACCTTGATATCAAGCAGAGCTATTTAATTTGCATCTCACACACATAAGCACTCACTTCTCGCTTTGCGATTTGGTCAATTAGCTCTGACCCAGCCTTGAATAGCAGTTGGTATAACCTGCATGCGCATGTTCGTGTACCTAAGTGTGTGTGTGTGTGTGTGTGTGTGTGTGTGTGTGTGTGTGTGTGAATGACCATACTTGTGTGGCAAATACAGCGACTGAATGAAGCTCGATGACAACAATCAGGCAAGCTCACCAACCAATAAAATGAAAAGCAGTGAAAAGTTACAGATGAAATGGACTTGTCATGTGCATCCAGGACCTACATGGTTTTGCAGTCGCAGAAAGGCTCTGCAGTTGCACAAAGGCTCATACTAAGCATGCAAGGGCTCTCAAGCATCATGCTCTGCCTTGTGTAGCTCTCTTCCCTCTGCTCTTTCTGTCATCCACCGGGAGAGTGCAACTCCAGGAGGCACCTCCAGCCTGCCACTCTTGGCGGACTCCCTACCATTCTCATTTGCACTGAGCCAACCTTGTCTTGGTTTGAAATGTTGGTCTGTGCACCGTTCAAACAAACAAACACGCGTGTTGCACGTTTTGGACACATTGCACCAAAGCCCCTCACTTGCAGGGTCCACAAGGGAAGTTGGCCTCCAAGACCTTGCTCTCCAGGGGGGCAGGCACATTTTTAAGGGGTGGGGCATCTCGCTCATCCTCCTGTGGGCAGCAAACAATGGGGTCGGGCAGGCGAGGGAGATACAGAGACAGTCAGTCAGGCAGGCGACACACAATCAGAGGCACACACTCCTCCTGCAAATGTGTGCCACGCGCATCAGGTGCACAATTGATCATTGGTTACAAGATGAGCTAGAGCGCACCACGCATGCATACAAAACCATCTGCTCCTCCCTTTCAGTACCACGTGCAGCACGCACGGGCTCATCGTGTGGTCAGTGATCACTCATTCAGACTTGTGCTCCAGACGCTTGCACACAAGGCAATAATGACAGACATAATATAATTACGTATGTATATAAATTCGGGAAGTGTGCGTTCTCAAGGCGAGCACGTAGATGCGGTACCACAGCTGCCGGGACATCCCAGCACTCCGTCACACATCAAAACCACCTCATCAATCCACACTATCCCATCACTTATCTACAATTAGGCACCCACATGCCCAGGCCACACCACAACCGCTGATGCATATGCACCAAGCACAGCAGTCAACAGAGCAAAGGAGCATGCACATGCATCAAAGCACGGGAGTAAGTAGAGCAAAGAAAATGCACATGCATCAAAGCACGGGAGTCAACAGAGCAAAGAAAGAAGCACATGCACTATAAGCACAGGAATCAGCAAAGCACAGCGCAGCCAAACATACCTGGTCTTCACACACGTCCAGCACTGTACACCCGCAGTTCTCCCCATCCCCTGAGGGACCAGGGGTGGCTACCTGCTAAACAGGACAAAGACAAAGAGAGGAAATATTGCTGCAACCTGCTAGCAGGACAAGAGCAGACAAATACTGTTGCAACTCTATAATCATGAAGGGGGGAGGCTGCTACAGCCCTTCCTCAACGGGGTCACACAGAGGCTCCTGCACGCTGCACGGAGATCAATGCTGTTGCCAGTGAACACACTCATCCGCATGGGTATGATGCATGTACAGCAACTGCAACATAAGCAGATCACAAGTTTGTTGAGTGCACATAGGCCACCATGGATGCATGCAGGAGGCATGGCTGTTTGACAGCCACTGTGAAGGCACACAGGCCTGTGGAATGAACGCAGAAGGGATGCTTGTTTCGTATGCTGCTGTGAAGGCACGGAGGTCCGTGAATGAACGCAGAAGGGATGCTTGTTTTGTAGGCCACCATAAATGCATGCAGGAAACATGGTTGCACATGGGCCACTGTGAATGCACGCTGGTCTTGAGGCGAGTTCAGATTTTGCATTAGGTCACTAAGGTGTTCATGACCCGCTTTCGACTAGACATCGCAAGACATTGACCAATGTATTTATTGTTGTTTGCTTGCAAAGTATCGATCGATGCTGCTGTCTGTAAGCGCGCTCACACTGCCAAGAGCAATCAGCAGCTTCTGCTAGCCGCTTTCCTGAGAGACAGTCGGGGAAGAGTGGGAGGCCAGACTTCTCACCATAAGAATGTTCACGCATGCAAATCTGCACATGCAATGGGCAGAGTTCCTAAATTGTCAGTCAGCACTCTAATGTATACCACCAGGTAAAGCACAAATGGTATGGTAGCTAGGGTGGCAGACTCGTCAACAGCGCAGACTGCTTATCCTCAACATAACTTGCTCCACAGGCAACACTCCTCTCTTAAATCCGCACGCTGTCACGGAACAGACATGAGTTCAGAAAGACTTTTTTCCCTGTGGCTGCTTATTGCTGATTTTACGTAAGGCAACGCTTGTTACTTCTTCATTGGCGTCAACCTAATTCCTATCAAAATTTTTTTGATTTTCTTTTGCAGCAAATTTATAAAAAAGCAAATCAAGCATGTGCAAGTATTTTCCTGCTGCCTGGTGTAGCCCCTGAGAATATGTTTCTGCTCATTACGATACCTTATGTGTTTATCATGCATGAAAGCTTGCATGCACCAAACCTGCTGTGGTCAGGTGTCCACGCCCCATCAGGGTTACCTTACATCTTGCGCACACTGATGTCCACAGCCCATCAAGGCGTTGCCGCACATCTCACTCTCCGATGCTGTTCATCTCAAGATTGATCCCTGTTCATTTCATCATTGATCCCTGTTCATCTCATGTTGTCGGTTGAGCTGAGCTGGCAACGGACGGTGTCCAAGAGGGGAGCACAAGCGGCCTGGATGGCGGGCCTGCTCCTCTAGTGCCGCACCACTTGAGGCTCTCATGATCTGTTTGTTTCACTTTCCAGCTTCTTGCCTGGCGAAGGACAATGCCATCATCAAAAATGCGTGCGGCACCTCACCTGGCGGGGGACTATGTTGAGGGAGAATCCGAGCTGGCAAGAGGGCAGCGTAGTTTGTCGGGCAGAGTAGTGCTCCATATTCCGGGAAAAGGAGGTGGTGTGCACGAGGTCACTGGCCTGCAACACAGATGTAGTGTAGTTGTGCGCTGAGCATCAGCAGCATGCGTGCTATTCGTTGTTTAGAGTGCGCTTCCAAAGGCTTGAGTGTGCATGGAGTTGCGCGCATTCGTGTGTGTATGTGTGTGTGACATTCACAAATGTAAGGATGCTTGAATTACTGCGAGTATGGAAATGCATTGCCGACAACATCTCCATCATAAACGCGCATGAGCTACAAAGTCCTAATCTCCTTCTGAGACCTGAAAGAGGTGCTTATGTTGGATGATGCACTGGTAGTCAAAGATGCGAGCAGCCTTACAGTGTGCACGACAGACCCCAGCATCATTGGCACGTATTCACAAGCACTCATGCGCAGCACCTCCATAAGCATGTGTGTTCCATTAGAACCTAAGCACTCTTGCGCAGCAACCGCTTGGCTTCCAAACAAGGGACTCCTGACCACCCACCACCAGCAGGCCAACCTCCGCCTGTGATCGCGGGAGGCCCTTCCACACGACAGACTTGGTGCGTGCCTCTGACACGGACAGGGGCTCGGCCTTGTTGCCGCTGGCTGTGAAGCTGGGCGTGCTCTCTGCCTTGTCTGAATTTGTAAACATGAAAACACGTGTGCAAGCCTAGATCATGAAAGGTTTGCGGCCGAGGTGTGGGCAAGGCCCTTGCCGGGTATGCTGCCTGCCTTGGCTGACATTGCAAACAGGGAAACAATGCATCACAGTTTCAATGCAAGCCCGAATCAGGAGAGGTCTGCTGCTGTAGGCAGGGCCTGGCCGGGGGTGCTGTCTGCCTCCCTGAGGTTGGCATACAGGGAAACAATGTGATGCAAGCCTAGATCATGAAAGGTTTGCTGCTGAGGGTTGGGCAAGGCCCTTGCCGGGCGTGCTGCCTGCCTTGCCTGAATTTGCGGACAGGAAGTTGTGAAATGCAAGCAAATATTTTGATGCAATCAGGGGGAAATTAAATGCAAGTCAATGTTTCAATGCAAGCCTACTCAGGAGAGTCTTCTTTTGGCTTAAGCAAGGGTCAATCGACAATCCACCCAATCCCATAAAGACTGAGCGATGCATGGAGAGGCAGGCGTGGGTCAAACATGAGTGATGCATGTAGGAACAAACATGAGTCAAACAAGAGTGGTGCACGTAATAGCAGGCACAAGTCATGCATGAATTATGTATGAAGGAGCATTCATGGGGGTCACGCCACCTCTGGAATTGCAAAAAGGGGGCGAGTGCCGCCTCAATTGCCTCACAAAAAGTACTAAATAGGAGGAAGATACCACCAAAATCGCAAAAAGCTTGGCGTGCTGTCTGCCAGACCTAAGTTTGCTGCCGAGGAGCGGGAAAGGCCCTTGACGGGCGTGCTGCTGGCTTTGCCGAGCGGGACGTTGCTCACACTCTTGCTGCTGCTGGGGACCGGGCTGGAACCCTCATCATCTGGCGAGGCACATGCGGGACACAAGAGCAAGACACGTTGTGGAACAGCGCGTGGTGCAGCAATGATTGTGCATTGTAAGTGGGCTTGGTGCTGTCTGCTGGTGAGGGCTGCGCTGGCACCATCACCACCTGGTGAGGCGCGTGCTGTGTGCAACATGCAGGACAGGGAGGGGACATGTCTGCCGTGATGTGTGCGAGAGGCATCAACATTGTAAGTGTGTTGGCGCTGTCGCTGCAGGTGCCAAGCAGCACCACGACCGCCATCATTGTCATCCAATCATCATCATCATCATCATCATCATCAGTAGCAGCAGCAGCATCCAATCATCATCATCATCACCAACGTCATCATCGTCATCATCATCATCATCATCATCATCATCAACACCTTGTGGGGTACTTGCTGCTTGTGAAGGGTCGGCCGATTTCAAGCATATTCATGCCATGCACCAGCGTATACTTCAGCAATCTTGGAATGGAACGTGAAACATGAGATGGTGATGCATGCTTGTGATGTGTGATGTGCACATGAAGAGCTGCATGCAAAGGTGGAGCGTCACAGCATTTGGAAGCCTCATTCATGCCATATGCACTGTGTGTGTGCAAGCTGCCCACTTCTCATCTCGACCTCAAGCTCTTCGCTTCTTTACTTTTTGTGTGTGTCAAGAACCTGACAGCAACGGTGCATTGGGCAATTTTGCACAAAACACTGAAGAGAGACATGCACGTGAAGTGCACGCGGTGTGCTGCGTGTAATCTGGTTTCTAAGCACCTGGCGCTTTGCTGCTGGTGGCTGGGCTGATGGTGCCGTCAACGTCAATTGGCCCTATCATATACATTTTTTTGTTTTGCAGTAACCAAACAAATTTTAGCTACCTGAAGGACCAAGAAACATTTACTGCTGCATGCCGTCATCGCCTGTGCCACCAAGAACAAGTTGCAGGTCCACAGTTCAAGCTCAACTTTTGAAATCGTCCAGAGTCAAAGGAAGGGCAAGGATGGAAACACATGCGTGACAGTGCAAGAAGCTACATGCAGAATGGCTGCCACACCAGGCAGAGTAGCATATATATACATTAGTTTAATGTTAAAAAATATTTATAATAATGTTGTTACATTTATATAAATGTAATACCGTAGCAACACTAGAGTTTGACAATTTGATTAAATAAGTATTGGGGTCGTTAACAATATGGAGTGTCTTTAGAAATTATTTATTTGAAGCTCCTTAAGGTTCCAGGTTTTATTCAGCCCTCCATCGGGCCATTCTATGCAGCCCCATACTCCTAAGGGGCAGGGATTCCTTTTTGACATGCGCTGTACCGAAGCTGAAGGATTTGGAGGATTTGGCTCAGCTTGCTGGAGGAGGGAACTGCAAGCCTGGAGGGAGCAGGGCAGCCTCCCAGGGAAGCATGCAGGGGGAAGCAGGGCAAACCTGCTCCCAGAAGAGTTGATGGACTCCAGGAAGAGTTGATGAACCCCATGTGGGCCACAGGGGGATCCAGAGGCAGGTGAAAGGCACAAGTGAGCTTGCTGCAGCTGTTGCACACAGCCAGGAGGGGCAGGGGGCGTGGGTGGGGAGGCTGAGTGAACCGATGGAGGTGTCTGAGGACACTACAGATGAAACAATGGAGGAAGAGGGTGAGTAGAAACAGTGAGCCAGTACAAAAGAAACGCGAAAACGCTGCGAAAACGCGCAGGGCATTGCAGGTTTTGAGCTCCTTTCCCGCAGTTATCGTAAATCTTAATGATCTTGCAAATTGATTAATGAAAATATGTTGGTACCTTGTAATAAATCAAAGTCATAATACCAGAGGGGCTACCTGAGGCCCCAAATCAGCCACTTCTTGCATGCTCCTTTGCATAGGTTCTCCAACTGGGGATTTTCAAACTTGGCATCCTCAGGTAGCCGGTTTCATGAGATTTCTGCAACACAAAGGCCTAAAATTCCCAAGTTAGGGAGAAGATGCCTACATAGCCGCGGCCAGAACCCTAGCTTTTACCACCAAAACTCCACATCTGACCACCCACTGCACCAAATTGGATGCTTTTTAGATATATGGGGTCCTTGTGACAAAAAAATATCTTTGCAAACAAGGGAGCAAAAAGACCCAGTGGCTGGTGTTATGTGGAGATTCCAGCCAATTTCCCACGATTAGGGTTTACATGCCCCATATGAGCTTCATTCCCGCCTATCTAAGCACACAGGGCGATTTATATAAATCTGAGCATATGCTCTGGTAGCTTGGAACAGCTACACTTCAGAGCAAAAATTATTCCAATCAAATGAAATGGTTGTGGTTGGGCGCACTTGAAATGCAAAAAAGGAGCATATTGGGGCACATATGCTCAGATAGCCCCCTCTGTCATAATACATTAGTGACACTATGGCAGGGTTGACGAGTTCGCCAACTTAGAACTGTTCTAGAACCCTTACTTTTTCGAACTGTTGGTGAACTTTAAATTGCCAGTTCATAGAACTTAATGCCCTGTGCCAAAAATGGGGCAGAAGGCCCCCCAAACACCCCCCAGTCAACCCCCAAACCTCCCCCATTCCTTTTTTCCATTTTCCAAGTTCCACTCAGGACTTCTATTATTCACCATTACAATTTACTTAGCCTGGGGGAAGGGGGGGGAAAGGGAGGGAATGGTGGTTGGGGGGCAGTTGATACCCCCTTACCACCCCCTCGCCCACAGGCAAACGTGAGTTCCAATTGTTCGTCGAACCTCAAGCTTTTTCGAACTGTTGGCGAACTTTTTTTTGTCAAACCAGCCAACTTGTCAACCCTGCACTATGGTATATGTTTTTTCTTTTGGTTGTGCATTTAAGGAATGATTGGCATCCTTGCTGTGAGAGGCATCACCGTGCATTCGAGGCATGCTCAACATCTTCGCTGTGGATTCACATTGGCTGGCAAGAACATCGCATGTTGGGGCACAATGTAGAATGCTTCATTGAAACCTGGGTCAATGTGTGGGTGGTGGTGATGATGATGATCGGATGATGATTGAAATATTGGGGCACTGCGTGGAATGCAAGATGTGGACAATGTGGAATGCAATGGTGGGCAGCGATGATGATGATGATGATGATTGGATGATGATCGCAGTATTGGGACACAGTGTGGAATGCAATATTGTGACGTGGCAAACAGTGGTGATGATGATGATGATGATGGAGTGATGGGGCGATAATGGTTATGTTGGGGCGCAGTATGGAATGCAAGATCGTGACTTGGTGCACAGTGCTGCTGCTGATGATGATGATTTTGATGGAGTGATGGGGTGATGACAGTGATGTTGAGGCACGGTGTGGAATGCATGACTGTGGTGCATGCAGGGGGTCGCTGCTTTCAAGATCACACTTTGTCAAGGCACCACTCATGCTCACCAATAAGTGTACAGCACATGTCCACCTGCACAAATGTCCCATATTTGGCTCTTAGCATCCTTACTTGAATTGAAATCCATGATCCAACCTTTCACCCTGTAAACTACGCGGTGTGACTTGGAATCACGCATGCAAGTGCTGTTTTAAAGCATGTGCACGCACGCGCACACACACACACACGCACGCACGCACGCACACACACACACACACACACACACACACACACACACACACACACACACACACCTTCACTTTCTGAGACCTCTTCATTCTGGACAGGTACTGCCCACAGAGGTACCTGGGTTTTGTACATTTGCTCCGACCCAACGCAAATGTAGATCTTGATGTCTGCTATCTGAAGAAGGCAAAGACAAACACAAAGACATCACATATCAGACGCGCCAGTGCAAGATTTTTTTATGGTAAACATTTACATCAATTGATCATAAGATGATGGGAAGAGCGAGTTCATGAAACTCCTTAAGAGAACGTTGCTGCTTAGGAGGACACTTTTAGCATGAAAATAACAAGTACGTGGTTTTTACCAGGCTTTGAGAGGGTGTGTAAACCTGCAAAACGGTTGCGTTCCGTGCACGCTTGCTCATCCCCTCATATCTATTTACATCTTATATCTATTTGCATGCATATATGTGTACACAAGCGTGCACGTGTGTGTGTGTGTATGTGTGTGTGTGTGTGTGTGTGCGCGTGTGTGTGTGCGTGCGCGCGCGCATAAGACTGAAAGGGAGACATGAGTCAAAACCAGCTCAATGTGGGGCATCTGCGCCTTGAAACAGGGATGTCCATAAGATGTAAGGGTGGATAACATTAGTCCTGGGTAATCTGCGAGGCCCTCCAAACAATGATTCAACTTTGGGCTTATCAATTCCAAGTGGTGCGCACATGAACAACAGCAAAGGTGACGAAGGCAGCCAACAGCCAAGACAAACTGAGCTATCCGCACTGAGCCCTCACAACCTCACCTCTGAGCTGGCCTTTTTGTCGAAGACCATGATGTTCCCTTGAAATGCGTCGTGCAATGGGATGATGATCTGCAAACATTTTCACAAAAGGACTCCACTGAGCAAATACAAGAATCCTACTACCACAATGCAAAAATCCTGGTTTGAGCTGCGTAAGCAGCACCTGCCCACACAGGAGCCACACATTAACACAGGACTTCACATTTTCACTGCATAACCTCAAGGGGGTTATCTGAGGCCTGAAATTGGGTGATTTTTTGTGGCTTTGGGTCCTTGTACCAAAAAAAAGATTATCGCAAAATAAATTGAATGAAAAGACCAAGTGGTTGGTGAGGTTCAGGATGTTCAGCCATTTCCCTTAATAAAAAGAGCAAAGGGTGCCACAAGGGCCTATTTGTGACTTCATTCTTTTTTTGAATATGCAGAATGTTAGCATAGTATATGCAGGTGACAGAAACATGTTTTTGGGAGTGAAAGTTAGTACCAGGGTGGAGCTGTGCACCCTTTTTGGGTGATCTGATGCCCCAAAGGGGGGATCTGGGGTTCTCTGTTTTCATCACATTTTTTGGTGGACATTATCCTTTCATGGAATTATACTGGTAGGCATAATTGCATTTGAGAGAGATGTGAATAAGAGCATGTCTGGCAGTATAGGCCAGTTGATTCCTTCTGGCAAAACCTCCACAGGATCACTGCGTAGTCACCTGCCGCTTGCACACCGGACGGGGAGACAAACTGTGGGAACGATCACCAGTTCCTTGTCACAATACCAATCACTCAATCAACAACTGCCTGGGCTCGTCATGCCCTCACAGAGGAAGTCTCACAGCAAAAACCTCAGCAAAGTTACTCCCTGTCTCATGAAATGATTCTGAATCATTTGAAATAGCCCACATACACGTCAAGTCAAAGCCCTTACTTTTTAGTACTTCCTGAAGTCCTTGATAGCACAGCATGCTAGAGTGAAAGAAGGCCCGCACCACAGGAAACACAGTAAGTGTGTACATTCTGAGCTGGAGGCAAAGCAGCAGATATACAAAAAACTTGCCATAGTCAAGTTAAAAATAGAAAAAAAATTCTGCTGGAGATACAGGGTCTACAATAGTCAGTGCACCACAGGTCTTGGATTCACCTTGTCATCCAGCTCCAACTCCAGCTTCTGCTCTCCCTTGAGGCCCTCCTTCACTTTGGGACGGATCGGCTGTCGGATCATGCTCTGACCGACTCTGAAGGGGGAGCAAGCACCAGGAAAAAGGGCGCAGGCTCAAAACAATAGTAGGGGCAAAGTGGCTACCGTTTCATGCTCTGACCGACTCTGAAGGTGGAGCAAGCACCAGAAAAAAGGGCGCATGCTCAGAAACGCAAGTAGGGACAAAGTGGCTGCCGGATCATGCTCTGGCCAGCTTGAGCGGGAAGCGAGCAGGACTTAAGCCTCGCCCAGACTTCCGCAACTTCAGCCACCAGTGTCAGTTCCTACCAGACAGCTCCCAACTGCCACCGTCGGCACACCTGACTTCGATGGAGGCCTTGCCCAGGAAGTCCTCAATAGCCTTGGCATCCCTTACTCTGTGCGAGAACAGCAGGCTCTGGGCGCCCAGCTCAAGCTGGGTGTCGTTGAACCTGAAACACACACAGCAAGGCATACAAGCAGCCATAAATTCATATCTACTCTGGGCCGTCCATGAACGCCCAGCTCAAGCTGGCAGTCTCTAAACCTGTGCCAAACGATAGAAGGGGAGCAAGCACAGAGCAGCAGCAAAAAATTAGCAAACTCAGGCAGGCTGTCGATGAATGCCCAGCTTCAGTTGGGTGGATTAACCTGTGCCACATTGAAAAGGACAGTTGTGATAGATACACATTTGACAAGCGCAAGCAGGCTTTTGATGTATGAATGCCTAGCTTGAGCTGGTTGACCATGAACATGTGCCATGTTAACAGAGGCATACCAACATCGACCATTGGACTCCCTCATTCTTGTACTTGCAGATGTGTTTCTATCCAGCTTTTACTCACAAGCAGAACCTGCCCGTGCATGAGCGCAGTTTCCATCCTTCCACAGAAGAGCATGCATTATATTGCGGCACAGAAGGGTGGGTGTGCAAATAAGGTTGTGTGTAGGTGTTCTCGTGTAAGTTTGCTAATGTCATGCTAAGTGGGCCGGCAGAGACCAGCCTCAGGGCCACCATCTTATACGAACTGGCTAAAATGACCATTTGCATGTAGTTACGACATGCACTGAAATTCGGCCAAATCCTGAGCTGAAGACCCAGTTTAAATTCTGAGATCTCTATTCAAGACCAAACCTTCGCCCCAAAGGGGAGTTTCAGCGCCACGCACTTTCCAGAAACGCCTCTGCGTTTCAAAGGCTGGCTATTTGAAGGAAAAAGAGGGGGAATGCTCGTGGTGTCAGGAATACCAAAGCACTTGCGGGCAAGCCTTCAATTCCTTTGTGCAGGCGAAAAAAATTAGCCACGACAACACTGGAGCTTTAGTGCCGCAATGCCGCATTCCATGCCCACCTTGCCTCCAAGAACTCGGGCCGCTTGAACTTGTCTTGGTTGCGTCGATGCTGCATGCATGCAACAGATGAGGCAGGAGGCTGAGCTCAAGGCACACAAAAACTGCTGGGCAGGGGCTTCCGTTGCACCGTTGCAGGTGGTTGTCCCTCTGCCGACGGGCATGACAAGACATGTCTCTGCTGCGTGCTTGACTTCACATATTGGATGGATTTCTATACAACTGGGGTCACCAGCGTCTGTGACTTGCAGAGACTTTATCGTTGGACCCAATAGGCGTTGATAAAGGTTAGTCTGTGCAAAGGAGGCAATGTAAACACCAAACCTTATAATCCAGAAACACCTACATAACCCTGAAATGTGGCCTCACCAAATTTAAGTGAGACTGTCTTACAAGCTTCAGAGTCTGCCAGCTTCAATGATACAGAGAGGTTTGTACTTGCAAAAAACAATGCTCTGCACCACCTCAATGCAATGAAGCTTCCCAAAAAGCGCCACTGGAGAAGGTGCACCCCAGCTTCAGAATGCAAATGAGGCGCTGATTCTGGCCGAATCCAAGCATATTTTTAAATCAAATTAACATGGACAAGTACAAAATCTCAAACTTGTCAGATGGGGCGTCAGGGACCAGGCTTCCTTGACAACGCACCCCAAGGCGATTGTTGTGGATTTTTATGGGGGCGCCCACCATCCAAAGGTATCACAGAGGCTCTGGTATTTATTCCTAATGAATCTGAGGAATCGCCCATGCTCAGTAATCAGTCCAAAGCTTCAATGAGCAGGGGATTCTGAGCTCCTTCGAGGCATTGTGTGCTCCTCTCTCTCACACACACACACACACACACACACACACACACACACACCTGTTCAGCCTGGGTGTACGACATGAGCTCCACTTGTAGTAGCACCTCCCCCTCGCACGAATTCTTCGGCTTGTTGGACTTGCCCATCAATGAATACCTGCATGGCAACACAAAAAGGCTGCCACTTTTATTTCATTGTGGCTACCGGCGAGTAATCACATGCACATATGCACATGTCAGTGTTCAGGTCAGCAAGAGCAGCTGTGGGTCCCTGTTAGCCGCCACCGTTGCTGCAGCAATCGCAGCAGCAGCAGCAGCAGCAGTAGCCAAACTTAGGGCCTAATTATCCTTGGGCTGAAGCCAATGTCTGAAAAACAATGGTTGTTGCACTTTTAATAAAAACAACATTATGCCTCTTCAATGGTGCACAACATACCATGTGGCCTCTTCATCACTTCATTTCCATTCAAGTGTTAAAGCACACACATACAGCACACACACTCACACATACACACACACACGTACCATCGGGGTTGTGAGGGCTTGTTGACATCCTCGATTGCCTCCAGCAGCTGACCTAGAGATTGCTTGACTTGGCCCATGAACTCTGCTCGCAGCCAGTCCGCATCATACAGAGACAGGTGGAACATGCACGCTGGGGACAGCCCAGAGAGAGGGCACAGCAACCTGGGGACAGGTGGAAAATGCACACCAAAACATGGAACATGCATGCTGGAGCAAGCAACGCGCATACTGGGAAACGTAACACGCATGCTGTGGTGCACGCATGCTGGGGACAGCCCAGTGAGAGGGCACAGCAACTTGGGGACAGGATGCAAGAGTTCCTAGCAATGGGATACACTCCCAACTGAGCTCATGTGGCTCAAGACGGTCACCCTGTCAGGTAAATGCAGGCATGCATGCATGCCTGCCAAAATGCAGGTATTGGACAGAGAGCATGGGCTGAGGCGCTCAGGAAGAATGAGCAGCAGCTTGTGTGATGCAGAAGCAATGATGCACACAACATTTCAAGCACTAGTGCACAGTTGCAAACTCTGGGCTGGATGCAAGCTAGGAAGGTACGTGAAAGGAAGCCGCTGTGCAACTGGTCGTTAAGGAGTGAGCCCTTGCAACAAAGAGCTTGGATTGTCATGCAGTTTTGCCCTCATCGTCCATCTGTGTTCCAACCAAACAAAAAGAACCCGCTTCAGTTTAACCAAAGTCCAACCAACTGTGCTCAAACCAAACGGAAAGACCGTTTTTAACCTCACCGCCCATCTGTTTTTCCAATCAAACAAAAATAATTTTTTTTAGCCTCGTCGCCCATCTGTGTTCCAATCAAACAGAAAGGACCTGCCCGAAGTTGACCAAAGTCCAACCAACTGTGCTCCAGACAAACAAAAAGACTCTTTTAGCCTCATCGCCCATCTGTGTTCAATCAATTAAAAAGGACCTGTCCCAATCCAACCATCTGTGTTCCAACCAAACAAAAAAATGCTTTCAACATCATCACCTGTCCGTGTTCCAACCATACAAAAAGTATCACTTATAGCCTCATTGCCCATCTATGTTCCAACCAAACAAACAAGAAAAACCTGCTCCAGTCCTGAGAAAAAGTATTTCTAGATGAGGCATAACTTGCACATGTTTAAAAAAATGCCACCCCCACCTTTCCTCAAACATTGGGCTCAGGTTGCGATGCACAGTGCGCGTACGGTGCTCTGAAATCACAGGTGCCTTCTCTCCAGGCAGCGTCAGCCGCAGCTTGGCAAACCTGTGTGTGGTACAGAGTTCAGCTACAACTGTGTTAATTTTTCAGGACAAGTTTGCAAGCATTAACATAGGATGCATAGTACAAGGGACTCATGATGAGGATGGCAAGGGATGCATCATAAGTTATGATTCATAACGAAATTGGTGTGTGCTTGTCGGTTGAGCACCCACACAAATTTTTGTATATGTGTGTGTTTTCGTGTGTGAATGTGTGTGTGTGTTCGTGTGAGTGTGTGAATATATATGTGTATGTGTATGTGTGTGTGTTCGTGTGTGTGTGTGTGTCCGTCCGTCCGTGTGTGTGTGTGTGTGTGTGTGTGTGTGTGTGTGTGTGTGTGTGTGTGTGTGTGTGTGTGCGCGCGTGTGTGTGTTCGTGTGAGTATTCGTGTGTGCGTGTGTTCCTGTGTGCGTGTGTGTGTTTATGTGTGTGTGTGTGTTCCTGTGTGCGTGCGTGCGTGTGTGTGTGTGTGTGTGTGTGCGCGCGCGCGTGCGCCTGTGCGCGTGTGTGTGTGCGTGCGTGCGTGTGTGTGTATGTGTGTGTGTGTGTGTGTGTGTGTGTGTTCGTGTGTGCGTGTGCGTGTGCGTGTGTGTTTATATATATGTGTGTGTTTATATATATGTGTGTGTGTATACGTGTGTGTATGTGTGTGTGCGTGCGTGCGCGCGCGTCGCACGTCGCAAGCGATACTTACGGGTCTGAGGACTGGGTGTCGTAGTCGTACGCCCCCAGGCTCCTCGCCTGCATACAAAGAGCGCATCCTGCGAGTCAAACACACGCTGGCTGTTGCCTGTTCCCCTCTGCACCCTCGTTGTCGGTTTCCCTCTCACCTCTTTGAGCGTCACGCATATCCAGTACCCCCCATTAATCCAGTGGTTCAGCTTCTTCTCAATCGTGTCAAGGACCTCGCAAGGACAGCCCTCCTGCACTCGCCCCTCTATGGGCTGCACTTGCCCAACGGGCCCGCCCACACTGGAGTCCTTGGAGTCCTTGGCATGTGAGCTTGCATCGCTCTCCTTTCTGTCCAGACCCCCTTTCAAGGATGTTGCTTTGGACACCGGGGGACTGGAATCAACCTGGGACAGTGCATCACTCAGCGACTTGGATCTACCGCTTTTGGTCAAGGACTTGAACATCACTTCGAGTGATATGCTCTAGTTAGTTTCCCTGAACAAAAGCACCAGGCAAGAGCTTTCTTTAAAATGTTATAATATTCGGCCTTTCTCTCTAGGTTAAAGTGTGGCCATTGCCAAATGCCCAAATGGCAAGTGCAAGCTGTTTTGTGATTATTCGTGAGTGTTTGAGTTCTTAGTATGTGTACCCGGATGAGGTTAGTGACAGAAAATGCTGCTTGGTTGAGTAAGGTGTCAGTCCTTTCAGGTGTTTCATGTGCATGAAAGACAAGCGTGCATCAGCGCCCCCCCAATTGCGTTCCCAACTGCGCCATGATGTGTCCACAAAATTCGACTTTGTGGGCTCCTGAGTGTTGGCTCCTTGGATGCGATGCAAGAGCCTATCAATTGATAAGATCTATACTTTGAATAGGTTGCATGCAAGTGGTAAGACTTGTAAATGGGTTTCAAAAATTGGCTTTTGATTTGATGTAGTGCAGAGGTACGTGCACTGTCAGTTACAATTGAAGTGCGTCCCTGCTATATGGCTATGGGTATGGCTGCGAGCCCTTGTAATTTTGACAGATGGCCTTGACACTTACGAAGACTTCATTCAAAACTTGTCAACAAGACCAGGCATGGGGTGCTGCTAGAAGTAACCGTCCTGATCCCTATTGATTTTTTTCTTCTCTTGGTGGAAAGGAAACGTGGTCTCTCTGCCCTAGGTATCCTCTTTTCCTCGATGTGGTTAGTACTAACCACTAGTGTTTTCACTGCCTACCTAGTTTTCCTTTTCTTAGGCCTATGGCCTTCGGGTCCAGTTGTGCAAGCAGTGGTTCTAAGGTCGTAGTTGCTTTTGAAAATGAAAAAAAAAGATGCTCCTAACTGCTGTACATGTGCGTCCCTGTCGTGAGAGGTAATGACTCAAAATATTTGATAGTGTCTTCGTGTAAGAGTTGAATCTTTTATTTTTGGGCAAGTGTATGGAATTTGAAGGGACGAGGTGCTGTTATGTTCTTTTTCAAGCTCTTGACTACAATTATGGTACCGCATTCCTAGAAGAATTTCAAGTTCCAACTTTAAACTTAAAATTCAAGTCTTCGAGCTAGTATGGGTTATTTTGGGAGTTTGCTATCCTTTACCACTATAGATAGCAGCGAGTTGCAAAAGCTTTGTGTTTCTTGCAGGAGTATTATTTGTAATTGGAGGGAATGCAAGACGATGGATGGGGGTTTTGTAATCGTTATAGCTTGTTGGGCTGAGAAAGTGACACAGCCATAACAGTGTCTTAACATCCCATGACCAGAACCGTATTGAGAGAAGAAAAGTGTTGATGCTGTGGCGCACAGCAACTAGCGGGTTTGGCTGGAGAATTTAGCTTACTGACAGATATGATGCAGATTCTAGAGAGTCGGCTTGAATCTTGCTTGCTTGGCTAGCGGGGCAATGCTATTGGCAATTAGGCTAGACTTCGTATGCTGAACCGATGCACTGAACCAGCGTGGCATTGCTGGCTTCCTCCTCCAGGGGCTAGGTGAGCTTACTCACGCATGGGCTTCTTTGTTAAGGGCTAGACTGGGCTTACAAAGATGAAAAGAACAAGATGGTGTTACTACAACTCCCTACATGAAGTATATTTCTCTCAACACAGCTTCAGCTGTGTTGCCACGAGGATAAATACTACTGTCCAACTAACTCGACTAACTTGCGGCACACTCTCGTCACAGCAGACTCTTGTCGTGACAAGTTCATTAGGATGGCTTCTTATCCGGTGCAAATACCCTTTTTTTGGCCCATGCCACCTGACAGGAGAGGAGAATGAAATTTTAAAGTGGGAATGGAAGTGTTCAAGGTGGTCAGTTCCAGCACCTGTTTAGTTCTGTACCCCCAAGTAGCGCATCATGTCTTAGAAACTTCATGAACCAGGCTGGTGTCCTAGGATCAGCCAAATTTGTGTCAGCATGCCTGAAATGCTGCAAATGAGAAAAGAAAGAAAAGAAAGAAAAGTAGGCAGAGAAAAATCTCCCTGCATCAATTAATGAAAAGGAGAAACATTGGCTCAGAAGAGCCGTGAATCTCCACCACGAAACTCATAAGAAGAAATGCTAATGGAATGGAATGCCCATTCTGTACAATTTGCGCACAAACTTACCTGTACCAGACGTGCCATTCAAAATAAAACCACTCATCATAACACTGGTGCCCTGAAGCAACGTGCTGCCAGAAACCCATCTGATCCACATTAACTCCCCTCTCATCTTCTGGTGAGGGAGACTCACGGCTCTTTGAGCCAATGTGTCTCTCTTTCCTTAATTCATGTTGGGAGAGTTTTCTCTGCCTACTAGTCTTTTTCTTTTTTTCTTTGTTAATGGAAATCTGGAGGGTTACTGGAGGCACCCGGCTCCAGAACCTGGCTGTGAGAAGCACCTTTGTTTTCAATTGCACGTCTAGTGGTAACAAGTTTGTGGGCATACTGAACTAGATGGGCAATAAGCTTGTGAGCTAGTTTGATGGCACGTTGATGATCCAGTCCTAGTTGCTCAAACTGGTTAAGGACGTGCTCAGTACAACAAGTCCCACCAACGCCCAGGAGAACAATATGAAGAGTCACAGCCTGTCACTGAGTTTCTGCACTGGTAGGTTTGCAGAGTTTTGTTTTTGTTTTTGTTTTTGTTACACCGAACCTGGACATGGCGATGTCCCATAAGGGCCTTTGCAAAAAAACTCACGACCGCAAGGAGAAGGAAAGGGAGGCAGGAAAAAGACAAGCAAGGCCAACTAGGAAGGGCAGGCGTGAAGGGGCAAAGTTTGTTTGCAGAGGTTGGCATGCTGCCTCCATGCCGCTCCCAACCCTTGTCCAGGCCTCATGTCTTCACAGTAATTGATTTCAATCAAGTACGCGTGTTGCCGGTTTGTGTTTAGTTGGTGAGTCTGTCTCACTCGATTAGCACCACTGGTCCTTTGTGTTGGGTTGTGTCTACTGCGCAACGTATAGTTTAAGCAGGAGGAGGAAGGAGAGGAAGAAATGGGTTTGGCTTGATAAGGAGTAATCAGTATAGCATCAGGTCGACTAGGTGTGAGTCTAGATCTCTGTGAACAATTACACTCCAGTCTTTCAGCTGTCATCCTGCTTTCTTTTCTCGTTGCTGGACCTGTCTTCTTTCTCTTGGAGGTTGGAGGTTGTGCTGCTCCAACCTATCATCACTCCCTGTGTCTGTATTAACCATACCAGCTCCCCAAGGGCTTTTGCTAAGAGCTCTTATGATCATCTTCCAGCAACATGGTGGCGTTCAGTTTTCATACTGGAGATGAAAGAAAAAAAGAAAGAAAGAAAGACTACACTCGCCAAGTCCAGACGCGTGCTTTAAGGAGAGGTCACCTGTCCTGAAAGGGAGGACCTCACCACACACACCAAGGAGATGATATGGAGATGATATGATCTTGGCAGCCTGAAAGCATGTGGAGTGCGCTGTCTAGTTGATGACGTCGTGCTGAGACAGAATTCCCAGCTTCTCCTATCAATCCCCTGGCTTCAAACTGGCAAGCTAATGATGTATGGAGATACAAAGAAAGTTGGTGAAAGAGCTGGCTGAGAAACACAAAGCCAACCATGCCATCAATGTTGTGTACTATGATGAAATTCATATCACCCATATAGATGATTGGAGAATCTGCCCAGCCAAGTGGGAGGGCACATGTGATGGCCCCCCACACCATCTTGCTGAACAGAAACAGTACCACACTCACTATGGATCCATGATAATAGAGAAGTGGGCCCTGTCACTCTTCAAACAAGCTGGCTTCCACCCAGACCCCGAGAGTATCTGCAAAGCTGCTCGCACTGACACGCACGAAGATGCACACTGCCAAATATGCAACTACCATCATGGCTATGAGTTTGCTGGCTCTGAAACTCCATACCTGGACATGTATGTTTGTGATGTCTGCGAACGTACGTACCACTGGAAATGCATGCGAGAACTTGGATGCTATAATGATGAGCAAAGGCAAGAGGTTGATGCAAATGAGGCCTGGGCCTGCCCAGCCTGCGCTAGCCTCAGCAACGAAGACAAAGTCAAGAGGACAAATGATTCTAAGGAAGAACTCCTCAAAGTCTCTTGGTTACCCACCTGGGAGCCAGAAGGACTCAAAGCTAGCTGGCCACTATTTGACCAACGGATACAAGAATTTGAATCCCAGCTCAACATACCTAACCTTCTCTTAGCCACAGCAGACTCTACCCTCTCCGATCTAGAGAGGCAAGGATTCAACAAATCTGATTCAAACAATACATGGAGCCAAAAACTAGACATTGAACTTCGCAACAAAATTACTTTTGATATGCAACCTACCAATCCACAAGCGGACATCAAGCCCACAGGCACCTGTGAGTTCTGGGTCCAAGAAATAGATCTTGTCAAGCACAATCCTGAACCTTCATCCAATCACCTCCCAACAGATGAAGCTCCTGCAAACCACACACCATCTATCCCACCCCCCATCACCCTCCCTAAAACTACAAATCTAGAGTAGCATGCATCTACAACACTAACGGCAAATGTGGCGGGATGATAACCCCTCAACGTTTTGACATCCTCTTCCAAGTATACCAAAGGTCCAAGGCAGAGGGTCTGCATGACAGCATCCACCCTGCTCCGGCAAGCTTTGCATCTGAGGTTCTGGGGCTCCTAGCCCGCAAGACCAACCTGGAGGACAAATACCAAAGCAAGAAAATTAAAGATTCCTTCTCACGGACTCTTCCACCTCACATTCACTCTGCTTTCCAAAAATGGGCTCAGGTCACCCAAGAAAAAATGGCATCTCCTTTAAACTTTAATCCTCAGTACCATCACTACTGGAGCTCTAATCCCCGCGACATTATATTCGGTGCCCACCACAATTCTCTCTCCTCCAGAATTTCTGGAATGTCTATATGTCACCCTATCTATGATGAGAAGGCCATGAAATTTGTATTGCGCCATGCCATTTACTCAGCCATCCTGAACACAGAGGCTACAGCCACCTTTATGCTCCTGCCAGTAAGTGGTAGGCACATGATAAGCAACCCCTACTCAACATTCCTCAACGCTTACCCGCACATTTGCTATAAGCTCGGGACCATTCCAAGAAAGGAACTGACATATGACAAACCCCAATCCTGGACCAGCCAGGAAACTGCCCTCCCCCGACATACCTGGGATTTACAAGTAATTGCAGTCTGGAATACAGCTGCAAGGATCCACTTGAACAATCAGAACCAAAACTGGCTCAAGTACCTAGCCAACGACATCAAAGGGGCCAGAGGGTTCACACATCATGTTAGTAACGACCCCATACAAAATCCAAGGCATAAAGTGATGCCTGGATTAAGGAAATGTGAAAAACTCCCTCTCGATACTAAACAGGTGCCTCATGGTTCTCAAATCTCCGCCCCACACATTATTGTCCAAACTCCCTGTCAGTCAAATCCCTGCCTGCAACTCAAAGTCAAAGATTGGAAGTCTTGGACCTACACAGACGGTAGCTGCAAGGTCCAGAATGGTGCCTCAGTCTTAGGGGCAGGTGTATACCATCCGAATAGTAATAAAATAAGCTTGGTAGACCCTAATGGCGATGGTATTACCAACGTCATAGGAAGAGCTGAGCTGGCTGCCATTTCTGCAGCGCTCACTCATGATTACACACATATTGCCACAGATAGCTTGGCCTCTCTTTTCCAATCCAGGAAGCAAATCCTGTACCCAGAGAAACATAGACACCACATGCAAGGAGATGTCTTGAAAATGATCGCGAACATTGCCCGGACCTCTCAAGATCACATACATTTCTACAAAGTCAAGGCCCATGCTGGAATAGCTGGGAATGAATGCGCAGATCAAATTGCTAAATACCAAGCCACCTTCAAATATTCCAACCTGCATGATACTGGACTCCCTAGCGCTGGCCCTGGAGGAAACCCCTTCCACAATTCCACCTGGCTGGCCCAGGAGGAGACAGAGACTAGGCCTCCTCAATCCCGCCCATCTTCTCCACGCTTCAAGTACCTTCCAGACCTTAAAAATGTTCTGAAATCCCATATGCATGCCAAGCACAAGCTGGGCTATGCTAACCAGAAGACAGGTTATTACACTTATTACCAGAACCTGCTACCCCATGTAAACAAGAAAATTAGCAATGCCTTTTGGAGCATGCCTCATATCTCAACCAGAATGAAACGCACTGCCTTCCAGTACCGCACAGGCACCCTTTACAATCAGAAACATGCAGTTAGATTTAAACGATCCACTAGCCTTACGTGCCCACTCCCTGGTTGCCATCACATGGACAGCGGTCTCCACATCCTTTCTGGGTGCCAATGCCCCGTTATGCGTAACATGGTGACTGAACGTCACAATATTGCTTGCAGGATGATTTTGAAAGAGATCAGTGAAGGCTCTTATGGGGCCAATCTCGTGCAGGTGGATGCAGGAAACCCTGACCGTTTGGCTCAACATAACCTGCACGTCCCTGAGCATGTCTCTAACCGTATCGTACCCTCCTATCTTTTCAAGCAAAACATTCCTGAGCAGGCTAGACGCAGCTCCAGCCGCCCTGATGCTATCTTGGTCACACCTCAACCCACGAACACAAACAGGCCAAACACTCCACTCTCACACCGGGTACTGCGCAGTATGAGGGATACAAACCAGGCACGACAACCCCATGATCCAAGTATCCCAGACCGCCACATTCACTTGATAGAAGTCAAATACTGTGAAGATACCAGATTTGATGCCCAACTAGAGGCTGCCAAACAACAGCATAGTGAACTGTGCAAACAACTTCAAGGAGCCAAGATCACTATCCACCCAATCCTGTTGGGTGTGGGCGGAACTATCTACACTGCACATACACTTGAACAATTCAGGAAACTAGGAATGGACTCACAGAGATCTGAGACTCTGGCAAGGAAACTCCATGCCCATTCTATACAATATGCGCACAAGCTTACCTCTACTAGGCGTGCCATAGAAAACAAGCAAGCCCATCACAACACTGGTACCTTGGTTCCGCGCGCTGCCAGAAACCCACCTGATCCACACTAAATTCCTTTTGAAACTCTGGTAAGGGAGGCTCACGGCTCTTTGGAGCCAATGTGTCGCCCTTTCCCTAACTGATGTAGGGAGAGTTTTCTCTGCCTACGTAGATTTTTCTTTTCTTTTTTCTTTGATGACAGCCTGGGAGAGGGCATAATGGGTTAGTGGACCTTTTGAAATGACCCGCATGTTCCTTGTTTACAGAGGGTGCCTGTGCGATACTCAAAGACAGTGTGCTTCATAGGTGAGGATATATAAGCCATGCTTCCAAAGGCATTACTGATTTTCTTGTTGACTTGAGATAATAATAGCTCTGATAGTAAGAGTAGTAGCCTGTTTTGGAGTTGGCGTATCAAAGCCTATGTTTTGTATGAGTGTGACTTGAAAGCATTTTGAAGATTGGGGAGGTAGCCTACTGAGTTGATTCTAGGATTGGGTGTAGGAGCTGTGGATGTGCTGGCAGTATGTTCTCTTTTTTCCTCCTTGGCTAACTAAAATAAATGAGAAAATGGATTCCTGCCGGGGCCTGCTCTAGGGATCCCAGTATCAGCTATGTTATTTCTGGTTCAGCTTGCCTGATGATTTGCAACAGCATCTGCACATTCGCTACCAGCAATGCCAGCATGAGCTTTTATTTTGTAGGTACAAATATTGCTCTGCAAACTTATAACTACGACTCTTCATACCATCCTTCTGGGTTTTGGTGGGGCGTGCCATGCTGTGCATTGCCTTACTAAGATTAGTAATCAGTTTAAACAATTGGGGCTGGACCACCAATGTGACATCAAGCTTGCCCATATGCGGCCTTTTGGCTAGCGTAGACTTACCTTTTCTTTTCTAGTTTGCCCATAAGCTTCATGCCCACTCTGTTCGGTATGCCCACAGGATTGTTACCATCAGGCGTGCTATTGAAAAAATATTTCTCGCAGCTAAGTTCTGGAGCCGTGTGCTTCCAGTAACCCTCCAGATTCCCATTAACATTTTCTGTTCTGTAGCCTTGTGGTGGAGGTGGCTCACAACTCTTTTGAGCCAATGTATCTCCTTTTCCTCATACAATGTAGGGAGGGTTTTCTCTGCCTACGTAGTTTTTTTCTTTGCGTAGCAGATCCAGCATTCCTGGAGCTTAATTTTGGACGGGGGGATAGAAACATGGATATCAGCTTACTTGGCTGCACTGTATGCTTGAGGCACAATCCGTAGGTGCAGGGATGATGATGCCTGCGCATTTTCCTCTTGTCACATATGCATAAGGCTTGAGCGTTTTTTGCTCTTTCTGAACACGTTTTTACCCCCTTCTTTTACTCTACATCCCTGCAGGCCACGTGTTGTGACTAAAGGCTCGTTCTGCAAAATTTGTTGGTGCAAGTGTACCCCTGCCATTGTAAAGCGCAGTCATTGCAGGTAACAGGTAACCATTGCAATCAACATGCTGCTCCAGCTATGCTGCCTCTCAAGGCAGGTTCAGTTGTGTGACCTTCAATCCTGCCGGCAGTCGTCCGTTTACCCTCCCTCTGTATGCAGTAGGGCCCTTTCTGATGACAGCTCAGTTGGCTGGGCTACTCCTTCATGCATGATGCATGCAATTCTTCTCTTTTTTCCCCTATGCTTGACTGTCCTAGCCATAAGACAGGTCTGCTGCCTGATCAGGCATGATGGCAGAAGTTACAGGGTGCAGAATGCTCCTGGAAGACTAACCCATGCTTGAGCGGTTTGCTGAAGGAGAAGAGGCAGTACCTCCCACTGGTTCTCCAAATGCATCTACACTAGGAATCAATGACAAGTTCTTGAAAAAGCCTTTTGGTGTCCGATCAACATCTGGGTGGAAGTTCCGCACCTGCAGGAAACATTCAACCAGAAAGACACTAAGAGCGAGCAAGAAGCCATTACTGGAGCAAGTGCGGCCTCTGCTCAGCAATTAATTGAGTTTGGTTTTGAGTGAATCAATGGCAGTGTAATTTTATGGAGGGAAAGAGAAACCCACATAACAATGATACAGGCTCTCCCTTTCCTTTCACCCCTAATGTGCAAGTGAGTGAAACGATGTGATGTAATAATGTTGGGCATGAAAGGAGCAGGCGCTGACAGAGATTTCCAGAGCATGAACCATGATGCAAACAAAAATTTTGCGAGCATATGCTAATCCAGAGATGCCCAGAAATGATCATTATTGAGGGAACAAGTGTGCAAAATATAATGTTGCAGAAGGGTCCAAGAATGCAGGGTAGCAAGTAAACCATCTAACTTGCAACATTTATATTGAAATTCCTATTGAGTTCACCTTTATTTTGAATTAAATATAAGGTCAAAAAGTGAAAGCCTCTCATCTGCAGAGTCGTTCAGGCTAACCTCAGATACTGCAAAAAAGCCATGCATAGATGTAAGCACCTACTATAGCATGCGGGCGCGCGCACGCACACGCGCGCACACACACACACACACATACACATAAACACAACTTACCATGTCTCGTAGCACATCATCGCTGATTGCCTCCTCACTGCGGTATTTTGCGTACGATCGACGGAACTGCTTGAAGATTTCACTTTCATGGCACCTCCCAGACTTCTGTAGCTTCTGAGCAGCAAAGGCAGCTGCATAGTACAGAGCACAAGTGTATGCATGTGTAATGGCATTTACATCTATGCGCGTCAGACACCTAAGTCTGATGTGTAGCATTTACATCTATGCGCGTCAGACACCTGAGTCTGATGTGTGTGGGAGTGATTAGTACAACTGAGCAGACTTCATGGGAGCACGAGCAAGAAATGCATGAAGTAAATGGCAGCAAAATTTTGAAACTGTTTGGCCTATGTAGTTTCTTTGCTGCACTCACCGAAATCCTGCCACTGGCTCTCGAGGAGCTGGGCATCTTGGACGGAGAGCCTGGGAAAGTATTTTGAAAAGGCAGCAAGACATGAACCGAGTCTTCATCTATGCAGTGATGAGGCAGAACAATAATGAAGGCCCACAACCGAAAGTGTTTCTGTATCAAATTCAACTCCAATTTGAACAAGATACATGTGTGCTTAAGCTCAAGAGCATTTGACAGGCATGTTTAAGGTCCCCACCGGAGGGGGAAGGGGGAGTTATTGGGTCACGAATTTTTAAGAGACCATCCCAAGATTTTCCTCATCCAACTCCACCGAAGTCCAAGTGCATCTTTGGAAGCCTGGGGTTAAGCATGATTGGCCCCCATTTGGTGCAAAGTAGAGGGGGAGGGTGCTGTACACATGATTCAAGTTGATGTAGCTGTCTAATGGATGTGGGTAGGAGGGTTGTGAAAGGAAAGGTGCAGCAAGTCATTCTGAATGCCCAGGGTAGCAAAACATAAAATGTTCAGTGCCATAATTAAGGCAAGGCAGGTGATCTTTGATTTAAACAATTCGTCACGAGTAACGTTTCAAAGGACCCAGCAAAAGAAGACAAATCAAAAATTTAGGCACGCCAGGTCCGGCTGCGTGCATTAAGAAAAGATTTTCCAAATAGCAAGGAAGGTAGATGTGAATTCTGGCCTATGATAGTAATGCAGCTCCCTGTGCCTCTTGTGGTATGTCGTAGTAAAGAACAACTGTTGTACATCATGAAAGAGGTGCCATTGAGAAGGAACATGAGATTACTTCAAAAGGACAAGACGAAATGAGCGCGATGCCCTTCGCTGTCGCTGGCTCACTATACTAGCCTTCTTTTGCTCTACAATCCCAGCTGCAGACCATGATGCATCTCCCTATTTAATGCCCTGCATATTCATCCTTACAGTGCCCCAGAACATTGCAAGCCTGGCAACAACTTTGGACAGCACCTAGTTTGGTACCAATTCAGTTCATCAACACCAAGGCATCAGCATTAACGTGCGCACCAACACCAAGGCGTCATCACAGGCGTGAATCAACACCAAGGCGTGCATCGACACCAAGGTGCCAACACAGGGGCATGCATCAACACCAAGGCATCAACACAGGGGCGTGTATCAACACCAAGGCGTCAACACAGGGGCGTGCATCAACACCAAGGCGTCATCACAGACATGCACTAGGGAGGACCACCATAACGTGCATTATTACAGGGTTGTGGATTTACAAGTAGTAGCCGCTTCCCTGTTCAACTAGACAGGTTGGCGCTGTCTACATGTTCAAATGCGTTTTACAATCTCACAATCTAAACGGTAAAGTACCGTTCAGCGGCTGGTTCAGTTGTGGTTTGACTGGCCCAAAATGAAATTGGCAATTGAAGAGCATTTGTACTCCAATACTTGAACTGAATATGTATAGGGTAAAATGGCTACGTTTTTGCAGCATACTGCAAGCAGTTTAAGTCAGAATTCTGGACCCTCCCATCCTCTTCTCCTGTCTCTTGCTGCTAAGCTTCCGCCCTTCACATCCATCTGCTTGCTGCTGCTGCTGCTGCTGCTGCTGTTCCTCCTTATCATCAAAGCAGACTATGTCCAGTCATGCACGGCTGAGCTTCCGACTGGTTGGTTTGTGTCTGTGATTTTCAAACTGTTTTGTGTACAATTTCAATCAAACTGTAGTTTGCACTGAACTGCTTAGACAAACTGAGTACTTCAGAACGCCAAAATTCGAAGCCCTGGTTATGTGGCACTGTGACCAAAGAAAACAGTGCGCTGCCTGCATTACACAGTGCCACCAAGACCAGAGCACTGTGCCCTGTGCTACTGTGTTAAAGCAAACGCTGTACCGAGTGTACCGCACGCATGCACCAGGTGGTGCCTCAAAAAAAAGTGCACTGTGCCACATGCTAATGACCTAACAATGCACTGCATGCACCAGATGGTGAAACCAAATGCAGTACACAGGTCCACCATGCTCATGAGCAAAGATTCTACCGCATGCACCAGACTGCATTGCATGCATCTCATCGTGTCATATGTACCAGACTGCACCACATGCACCTCAGACTGTGTCATCAGAGTAATAAGCATCCAATGCCCTTCTGCACAAGCATATAGGTGCAAGTAGCATCACACCTCTTTGGCCGCCCCACTTCATAGACACCTGCTGCGATGCATGCCCCAATCCCACTGGAAGTTGACCTTCGGCAAGTGAACAGAGGGGAACAAGGCGTAAGGTTGTGCTCCGTGTCCAGAAGTGGCTGCAATCAGAACTCACTGGCATCGATGCATGTAAGGGCATAAAAACTTTGAATTAATGTTCCAACCAAGGCATGTGGGGTTCACATTTGGTATTGTGCAGTACTGTTTTGTGTGGTGTGGCTTGGTGTGGTGTAGGCTGGTGGGTGTGGGTGCGGTTGGCCACTGCAAATCCACGTCACGATTCATGCTGATCATCAAGCAAAAGCACAAACCTAGCTAAGCGTCCCTTGGTTAGGGGTGCATATATGTCAAGGATTTATGTGCATGTTTCTTATGAGTGCTAAAGGATTAATGTGCACTTTTCTCATACGCTAACGGACTTATATGCATTTTCCTCACATGTGCAAAAAGGTTTTCATGCATTGTTTTGCCAGATCCTCACCATGTTGCATCTCCTAGGCCTGCACGGAAGAGTGCTGCAATGCCGAGCCCTGCGGCAACGAAGCCCAGCACCGCCACCACTCTGATGGCCAAAGGGGCCTCATCTGCAAAGAGAAAGAAGTATCAAGGGTCACATGAACTGTGAAGAGAGCTGCAATGCTGAACCATGCAGCTTTAAAGCCCACATTTGTCATGAATCTGCAAGCCAAAGGGGCCCCATCTCTGAAGAAGATGCAGCACAATCTGCCAATTATGCTGTGAGCACAAATGGCTGTCACAACTCTGATATGACGGCCGAAGGGACCTCATCTGCAAGGGGAAAGCAGCACAGACGGTTAAATAACCTGTGAAAAGAGCTGCAATGCTGAGCCATGCAGCTTTGGAGCCCAGATCGGTCATGATTCTGATGGCTAAAGAGGCCCCAGCTGCAAAGAAGATGCAGCACAAACGGTTGAATGTGCTGAGAGTACAAAAGGCTGTCATGATGCTGATGGCTTGAGGGACCTCATCTGTGAGCTAAAATGGGTTCCAAGACTCTGATGGTAACAGGGACCTCACCTGCTAGGGAAAAGCAGTGCATGGGCTTGAATGTGTTGTGAGCATGAAAAGCTGTCACGACTCTTATGGCTCAGAAGACCTCATCCAGAGCAGACCAGAGAAAGATGAGAGGTTGTGACTCGCACAACCAGGCTTTCATACAAGTACATTGTGGCAACATGCAACGAAAGCACACCTCCATAACGTTTGCCCTGGCTCAGGGTTGTCTGCATGACCATAGCTTTGAAACCTTCTTGAACAAAACAAATGCTCATCAATGCACATCCATGCATGTTGAGGCGCGCGCACACACACACACACACACACACACAGATGTCTATAGCAGGTCCCTAATGGGTAAAGCATCAAGGTGTCAGAGCGTTTAGCAACATAGCCCACCAGGCTCACTCACAGTCAATAGCATCCACTGGCTGGCCCGAAGCAATCCCAAGCAATCTCAGTACCTGCACGAGTGTTTTTAAGGGTTGACACAGGTACAGTTCTACGTCCAAACAAGCCTTAAATCGTACCATGAATATTAAGTGTGCATCATTTTGCTCTAGCCTGTGGGAAACGTCAAACGAGTAGATCAAATCATCTCTGGGCTGCTTGTGTAGTGCAACAGGAATGGGAGGAGCAAGAAACGTATCAGTGGAAGCTTTAGCTATTGTACCAAAGCATAATTTCTCTGCATCCTGAATGAGCTCCATGGAAGGTGGGTACATGCTGCAATGACACGCAGGCTTGTGTGTGTGTGTGTGTGTGTGTGTGTGTGTGTGTGTGTGTGTGTGTGTGTGTGTGTGTGTGTGTGTGTGTGTGTGTGTGTGTGTGTGTGTGCATGCGCGTCCATGTGTGTGACTCTTTTGAAATGGCTTCAAGTTCAATCAACCCATG